>VDFB02265444.1:0-46519 GCA_007258455.2 Sequoia sempervirens | reverse complement strand
AGGATATCAATTATTAATATGATTCACCAAGAATTAAATAATAAACAATTAAGAGAGTTGAGGCAGTGATTGGGGATAAAAGGAAATAAATTAAGTTGGAACAAAACGACATACCCTTTGGAAAGGAGGTGTCTATTCCAAAGGTTGCATCATTTCATGAAGACATGAGGATATATAAGGGAGGGCAATTCTTTTCCAAAAGGCATCAATTAGAAATCTAAAAAAAGCAAGCAGATTCGAAACAAAGGAATAAGGATTGGAAATTATAAAAGATCTATTGGATTAATTATTATTGGCAAGAATATATTTGGAAAGTAAGTTTAAATATATATATATATGTTCATGCAAAAGTGATTATTGTAAGTTTTGAAATTAATTAGAAATAATTATATATATATATATATATATATATATGATCATGCAATAACGATGCTTGCAGCAATTATTGATCCTTGTAAGTAATTATGATTCTTCCTTTACTTCACGCTCTATCAAGCACACCACCCCGAGATGGAGCGCTCGTGGGCTAGGAGGCGAATAAGTGCTCCTGGGCTTGATCAAGGAGGATGGAGCGCCTCCAAGGTGGACTAAGGGATGGAAGGGCGGCCCACCTTCCATGCTCTCGCAGTACAAGGGCAACCAACCTTGAGACTGTGGTTTGCAACCGTTTCGACGAATTCCTAATGAGATTATTATGGGGAATCCACATTGGAATGACTATTTCCTTAATTAGATTCTGATGTGACTAATGTCCATGGATATTATGATGTTTACTAATGATTAGTAATATGTATATTTTCATGGCTTATGATCTAATGTCAGTTTCTAGTGACTAATTTTGTGTGCAAGTCCTAAACCAGGATTTATATAGATTATAAAGGGCATTTCAATTGGTAAATTTACAATCTTAAATGCATTAAATTTCTTATTTTGAATTTTGATTCTAGGAATATCCCAAATAGGGGACATTAAAATTGGTATCAAAGCCTTAATCCTGCCAATATGCGGGACAAACCTACTTTAACCACCATTCAATTAGGATTAACTATTCAGCCCTTTTCTTAAGTAAATCAAAAAAATAAAATCAAGTGGGCCAACATTACATTTCTATATGTGTGTGTCGTTCACATGTATGTTTCGTGTCTTACGTGTATTTATGTGTATGCTTCATGTCTTAAGTGTATTTATGTGTATGCTTCCTATATTGCGTGTATTTACGTGTATGCTTCATGTCTTATGTATACTTATATGTTTGCTTCATGCTTGATGTGTCTTCAACAGGTTTACTCCATGTGTGTTTATAATTACTTATGCTTAACAATTATGAAAATGCCAAATCTATAAGAGCTTTGGAACACTGCTATAAAATCTGTCAAATGTTTCTTGGGTTGAGAAATTTATTCTCATGTATTTTTCCATAATAAAGAAAACAAAATTAGCAAGCACATGAGGATAGAGTAGGGCAAGCCTAACATTCTGAAAGGCGTGGGAAAAAGGACCTAAATATTTTTTGTCCAAATAAATGGGAAATGTCGATTGGTGGTAGTTAGGAGAAATATTTTCGAATTTTACATGGACCCCCTACGTCTCTTCAAAGGCCCTAAGGTTAGAAACCAAATCAACAAATAACGAGGAATTATTGTGACTGATTACAAGTAATAGACAGCAACACTAACAAATTAACTTATTTAAAATTAAATTATTATCAATCTCTAAATGCAGCAATGAAGAGTTGTAACTATTGAGGTGAAAAGGTGTGACTCCCTCAAACTTGAGATATAAAAGGGAGAGCATTTCATTTGAGAGATATCCATAACATCATTGAAGAATTCAATTGAGAATAGAACCTTAAGTGATTTTGCAAGGAAATTAAATTAGGTTCTCAAGAATAGATGTGAGAAAGGATGTGACTCCTAATGTGAAAAGATATGACTCCTAATGTAAAAGGTTGTGACCCTTCAAATGTGAAAGGTTGTGCCTCTTCAAATGTGAAAGGCTATGACCCCAAATGTGAAAGACTGTGACTTCCTCAACAATAAGATATAAAAGGGAAATTATTTCCTTGTGATGAAATCATCAAAAGGAAATAAATCTATCAATCAATTTGGAAGTAAAATATTATTCTCAAAAGGCAGCCATGAAGAGTGGTGACTCATTTATTGTGAAGGGTGGTGACTCCTTCAAGAAATGGATATAAAGCATAAATCAATTCATTGACATTCAATAAGCAATCATCACTCACCTATCCATCAAGAAATCAAGCAATCATTACTCATCTATCCATCAAAAAATCAAGCAATCATCACTCATCTATCCATCCAGAAATCAAACAATCATCACTCATCTATTCATCAAGAAATCAAGCAATCAAAATATCAAAAAGATTCCCAAGGAAGGAACAATCAATCATAAACTCAACATAGTTAATGATAAAATCTAACGATATAACTTGATTTTCAAATAGAAATCCACATGTTTCCATCACTAGTTGACACAAAGATTTAAGCATAACTAAGATACAAAGATGGACTAAGATTATCTTACTTTCAAACTTCGAGATATAAGTACATTGAGATATCATCTTGACCTAGGATGGTCAATCTCTTAAAAGTCAAACAATAACATTAAAGTCCACAAAAATATTCCAAAACAATCTACAATGGTTTATCTAGAAATTTTGTATTACCCATAACACCCCAATTGAAACATCATAGAGCAGATTATTATCAGCATGCCTAGTCGGAATTAGAAATAATACTAAAAATCTAAGTCTAAATTCAACCAAACTCTAATATGCCAAAACAACATTTTTGAGAGAATGTAATGAAGACAACTCAATTCTTTAGGAACCTACAAATTTGGACTCTCGAGAGATCCTAAGAGAAATTTTGGAAATCTATCGTAGGGTATATTCATCAAGCTTCATGAAGGAGGAACACAATTTTTCTAATGAAGAGTAATTTGTTCATTTTGAACAAGATTATAAAGTACAAATCCAGTCCATACCACATATGAGTGAAACAATGGTGATGCATGGATCTACCTTGTAACCTACAAAATTGATCTTGTAGACTTTGTTTGTGGACCAAGGTCACTTCTATATTTGATATCTATAGTAGATCATTTCATCCGAGGGTCTTATTCTCCTAAGTCATCCTTCTTCATTAGAGTAGCTCTACATTCATGATTAAAAATCAAGGACATCAATATTAGGCATACATGTGCCTTAGATAAATTTGATACAAATCAAGTTACACCCAAATTTGTTACATAAGTCTATTTTAAGTTACATTGTGGGCCCATAACCCACAAATCCCAGGATCATTGTCACCTCTTTAACTTTGGGAAAAATTGTTGTTGTTTTGAACTAGGTGGAACAAAACAATACTTTTCTAAAATATGAAAATCATCCTAGTGTTAAACATGGGGGTATGTCAAATTTTTACAAGAGGAATGACAACCTCCAATTGATTTGGAAGTTAGGAAAGAATTGGATATTAGTGTTGTTGTACCCAAAATAAATTTTTGGCATTCTGTGTAAATTGAGCTAAATCTTGTTAAAATGTCGTTAAAAGTCTATTTTAGGTCAAACCAAACATAGGGTTTGTGGGTTTTTGTCAAGGAACATGTGCAAAATTCTAAAAATTTGAAAATTAGGGTTTTTCACCCCTATTTTCAGGGAAACCCTCAAAAATAGGACCTTCCCATAAATGATTGAAAATTATTTTGATAGGATTAAAAGGCTTCACGATCACATTGGTCAAGTCGGAATCATCAAAGACACGCTTTACCTCGTGGAGCTGGCTTCACGCCGTGAACAAAGTTAGAGCTCCACCAAAACGGCCAATGGCAGATTGGCTTACATTAGAAAGGCCGAAGCTAAGCTTCAAAAAGCTTCAATGACGCAAATCCATGGCAAAGATCTAAAGCTGATGCCGGTGAAGGAGATCTCGAACCCAAAAAGGTCAAAATTTGACTAACTCTGGAAACGTTACAAAGGAGAGACAAGTTCGCAATGCTGAAAAGAGCCTTTTTCAAGCAGGGGCGCCCATGATCTTTAAAGGTCAAATGCAATCTATTGAATCATCCAAGGCAGTCATCCTCGGCGTTTGCTTGCTAGCGCGACAATGAAACAAACAGCTAGATCATCTGATGAGTTGATCATAAGCAATTGCCGACGAAGCAAAAAAAGGCAGTTGATGAAGTATCAAGAAACAGCTGTCGAAAGTAAAGATCAAAGAAAAAGAGCCTTTTCCAAAGAAAGGTGCCCTTCTTTCTGGACCTCTAGATGCTGACAATTGACCGAAGGCCTCCCAGGACAATCTTCTCAGCCTAGGTAGATCTCAACAACGTGACTGCAAGCACAGGCATCTGACGAAGCAGTCAACAAATAATCAGGATCAAACCAGGCAACTTTTTAGATAAAGATAACTAAGCTGAAGGGAAAAAGCGCCCTTTTCAATGAGGGCCGCCCTTGAATAAAGGAACCCTAAAATGACTTCTGAATTTTCCAACTCCAGTCATCTTTGGCGAAACGGAGCTGGCTACCTGACGAGATATCAAGCGAGATCATCTGATTCTCCGATCAACGAGAAATCCAGATCAAAGCATAGGAGGTCATTTCAAAAGGCTGAAGAATGAAGATTGAAAATCCACCAAGGCAAAAGCAAAAGCACCCTTTCTTGGAAAAGGCGCCCTTTCTTTTGAAGCCTTGAACTCAGCTTTTTGTCATCATGTCCCCTAGGCACTTCTCTTTAGGTTGGATCCAGCTCAACAGTGAATGTGTCAGCAACAGCTCAAGATCAACAGATCAAGCTAGATTCAGGATCAAACTAAGGTCATTCAAGAGAGAAAACAATAAAAACTTGTAAAACTCAAAAGGGACGCCTAGAAGAAGTCAAAGGCTAAAATGTTGACTAAAGTCAAGATACTTTGAGATAAACTTGGCTAAATCACTCCACGATCAGTGGAAATCACCTTTTTTGAACTTCAGATCAAGCCAAAACAACTTTTGATCATGAGTTAGGTCCCCAAACTTGTGGATCTAAGGCTTGAGTCTATATAATCAAGGTATAGGCGTCCTACTTCATTATTTCATTGCAAGTTAAGGATCAAGAACAGCCATAAGCTCTCAAGGACGCCATTTACAAATCTGGACGAGGTTTTCATCTGTTCAATATTTCTTGCAGATCTGAAGCAAAAGAAGATTGCTAATCTGAGGTTGGATTCAGAGACAGATTTTCTCAAGGAGTCAGATAAAAACTTCCAATCCATCTTCTATCTACTTCCTCTCTTCTTGTCTTAGGTTTTCTTACATGTCACACAAAGCAACAGGCTATATCAGATCTGATCAACTGGGTAGATTCAGCATAATTTTCCAGTGAAACCCATCTCGTCAGATTTTCCAGAATCAGCAAACTTGTTGCCCCTATTTTTGGGGGTTTTTCCCAAAAAGTTTCAGAATCAAAATTTTGAGGAACTGGGCTTGTTCAGCATTGAAGCACAAACAAAACCCATGTGCTAGACTTTTTTCGGAAAAATACTTCTCGGCAGGGCGCTATTTTCAGGGGTTTTCCAGAAGTTATCTGAACACATCCGTGTTTACAATCAATAGGCGGGTTCTTCTTCACAGAATGACAATTTGGTGTCCTTGGGCTCCAATTGAACAACCAAACCTTGCACCAACAACTCTTCAACCAGATCTTACACACATTGCTGGAGAGCAAACGAACATCATCAGCAGTTTGCGGATCTTTATCTTTGAAAAGAATACATCTCCCACTCAGTGGAGAGCCGCAGCAATTACTCCAGACGAAGAAGAAAGAAAGGCTGATCTTGTAGTAGTAAGACCAGTTTTACCACCTCTCGCATGGCAATAAGCACCTTGGCTTGCCAGCGGCAAAGAGGTCATTCCAAGCATGGAGCCGCCAAAATTACCAAGAGCAATAGCTTGCACAAGAAGAGATGTCGTGTCATCAAAGCATTAATTATTTGGAAACAGAAGAAGTCAACACATGGATCAAGGAGTTGTTGACCAAAAATGGTGAAGTGTGAAAAGACACCAAAGAAGGACATCCTACACCCTCCAAGTGGCATTTTGAAATATACCGAGCCAAAAATTTTTTGATTTTCACAATTGTAAGTTACAATGACAAGCACCCGTTAAGGTTAGCTCATAAACCAAACGATGCTGAAAGCAACTCTAACCAGGATGTACACCAGGATCTCGATGTGGGCAAGGTGTGAGCATTGGTCAAAGGATCTTAAATGAATTGCTGAAACAAGAACTCTAACCAAGAAATGCGTCGGTGAACGACGAGCATATGGTCAGAGGATCCCTATCTATTACAATACTGAAAATTAACTCAACACCAAGCATGTGCTACTCAATCCATGATGGATAAGAGGCGACCATATGGCGGAGACTTAGGAAATTACAATGCAATTAAGTAAACAGGCGGCAAGCCAGCCTCTTCCACTTATTCAGTGGGCAGTTACAAACATTGAAATTGCAAGAATGAGAAAGATGCTGACAGTACTACTGTTCAGCTTACAATATGTTGAAGTATGCCTACAAGATCAAGAATTAGAGTATCTCAAAGAGCTGCAATAGTAAGGATGTCATCCAATAGACCAATTGTGAAGTTCTAACACCCACCCTACACTTCTACACAATTTTTTCAAAGTCTGATATGACAGACCAGCAACATGAATATCAGACCTGCACTCTATTTTTTCAATGAAATGCTCATATCTCACCCAATACCCACCCAAATGAAGTGAAATCAAATCTGGAAGCTCTAGGAAGTGTGGCGACCAAGATAGAAGACTTCTAACAACACAAATACCCAATATTTATTTCCTACACAAATCCCAATGCAAGCAGAATGGTACGGCTTTATGAGAGGGGCGATTCTCTTCTTAAAATTCAAATTCTTCAAATTAAAATCTACAAATTGGAGCAAAGGGGCGCCCACCCTAGACAAGAAGGAATATAAAGTACCCAGAATGAAATCTTTTTGTATTTTTGAGATATGAATGAAAACTACAATCAGCTATGTTCTCAGCAACTCCAGAAATTAACATGAAAATGCAAATAACTGAACTACAAATGCATAAACTCACAACAAAGCAATTCCTCACTACAAAATGCACTCAAACAAGCAAACCTCTCCACTAGGTGCTGTCTCACAAGCACGAAGTTGAGCCTAGCTAGGAGGCATTCATTCCTCGAAGCAATCCTCTCACCATTTCGGCAACATAACTTTACTCAAGAAGTTGGATGATGAAAATGAAGACCAAGACCTCCATTTAAAGACTTGTGATGACTGTCCAGAAGCTTCTAGAAACCCAGCTTTTCAAATTTTGAGTAACTCCTTTTCCCTCCAAAAGTGGCGTCCCCTTTGCCTTAAGCAATTTTGACTTTTTAATTTAAAATATTCTCCAAGATGGGCGTCCTTCCTCAAACAATGATTTTTGAGCTTTAGAAAAATATAAAATAACCTCATGAGGTGCCACCCCTTCAAAGACCACTTTTTTAACAACTTAAGTTCAAACACTAGGCTAAGGGGGGGGGTCAACAGCAAAATATAACATTAAACATGACTTTATTAAAAATAATTCAACTTATCTCTCCAAACGAGCCCCAAAGCCAAAGTTGAGCAAAACCAACTGAACATACTGAAGTAGAAGGTCAATCTAGCCGAAACCAACAGGACCACTGCCAGAAATAGAATTTACTAAAAATAGTAAATTCGTGAAAGTGCCCAGAATGCCAAAAAGAACACATCACCGAAAAGCTCACGAAAAACCCAGAAGGAATCCGCAATTCAAACGCCAATCTGTGAGCACAAGAAACCACCAACCAAGAAACCCTAATTTCACCACCGAGAAGCCTACGGGTCTCCAGAATAGGCCAACGGTCAATCAGAAGAAGTCATGCTCGAGAAGGGGACATTACACATTTATGATACTTGAGTTTGACTTGATGCTCTTTCCAAGTCAACTCAAGATGACATTAAATGTAGTTGGAGTTAACTTGATGCCCCTTTCCAAGTTAACTCCATATCCCTTAAATCATGCATTGTCAGATCCCACTGATTAAGGATGTCTAATTGGCTTCCATGATTTGTGGATCTTAGATCTCCACTAAATGTGGATGTCTATTTTGGAGGGATACTTACATTAAAGTTCACCTTTTGTTTACTTTCAGTCAACTGAAGTAGTTTCCAGTTGACTCTTTGTTTACTCAAAGTTAACTGAAGTAGTCTTCCAGTTAACTGCTTGTTCCCCCTTTTTGAAAATCTTGAATTGATTGGCAAGAACCATTGTTGAGTTCGAGAGTTTTGGGCCCTTAAATCCTTTTGTTCTACTGCGCCATTGTTTCATTGCAAATACTTTTGCATGAGTTTGTTCAAGAGAGTTCGTTGGTTGATTGTAATTGTGCATGATTTCGTGCCTTTGCTCCCAAACCTGTGTAATTCGTTGATGAAGCTTGAAGAAGAATATCAAAAGGCTCTTGCATTTTGATCTACCTATTTGAGTTATTTCCACGTCTTGTAATAATAGCTTGTTGTTTCTCCTCCTGTCACTTATCGCTTGTTGTTGTTTCTTGTAAACCGTCCCAATAGCCCATACCTCAATAGGGGTTCCTCCTCCTTGGCAGGTCTCAAATCCAGTTTACAGTAAAGAGTGTTTGCTTGTACCAACCTTATCCCACATATATCCGAGAGTTCAGAGACTCGGCCATATTCTTAGGAGATGGCGAATTCAGGTGATCCAACCAATCCATTCCCGCTCCTTTACACACATGCTCTGTTTACCTTGAAGGTATTGGATAGATTAAAAGTTAGAATAGTCATAGTTAAGATCTGCAGAAACCAGAGAAAAAGCTTAGCTGTGGCGCATTGTGTTTGTGCACCCTTGTGTCCTACCGCTGAAGTACAAAAATATAGGAACCTTAGTTTACCATTCCCTTCCTTACGCATTGCTTTCAGCAGAGAGGGACTTCTCTTTAAATAACGAAGAAGTGTTGCAAAACATTTGAAATAGCTGAACGTTTACAATCAGCACTCCAGAGGTGCTAATTTAAACGCCAACAAGTGTAAACCTATGAATTTAAGTCCTATGAAGTGTTTGTGGGTGATAATTGTTTGCTATAAATTCTAAGACTTTGGTACACCTTTCATTTTATTGGACTGATCAATTCAATAATTTTGTACTTGAGTATTATCTAGGAAATATATACTTACAAGGTTATAACGTTTCATTAATTACCTATGGGTATGACAAGGTAATATATGTTGAAAGATGTTTTGACTAAGTTAAGTGTTGCAAAAACCCTATAAGCTATTTTATATTACATCCTCATTAGAAACAAAATTGCCTCAAAACTTTGTTTGAATGTTTACACAAAATGAAATATACTTTATCTAAGGGAAGTTGTCACTTGAAAAAGGATACGACATGTAGCAAAGGACATCTAGATCCTTTTACTCAAATGCAAAAGTGGTTTTGCACAAAGGAGTGGGATCTAGATATTCACAACATTCCCATGACCCATCATGATTTTGGATTTCAACAAGGGTAATGAATAATTTGTATCATTGCCCAAGATCTTTGTGGTAATGAAACAAGAGAAAACTTGTCTTAAATAACAGTTCTTGCCAATTTCCAACTCTTGGTTTTGTTGTTGAGAGTTTTTGGGAAGTTGTAGTACATGAGTCAAAAGAATCTTGGACAATAAATTGCCCTCATACTTTAGAGGATGGTATTAACCTTATTGGTAGTCAAGGCAAGTATACTAACACCTACTCTCTAAGGACATCGTTGTACTATAGAGTTAGATATAACCAAGACAATTGTCACTAGCTGTAGAGTTTTCAATTCCTATTGCTTGAGGACAACCAATATTGGGAAGGGAGGACTGTCATAACCCCACTCGTCATATATCACAAAAACTTGTCGCAGCTTATCCTAAATCGCTGATATGGAAGCAGCGACCAAAAGGACTCTTCAAAAGCAGTGGATTTTTCAAAGGATCGACAGAATTAATAAGGGAGATATTAATGCAGCGATTCCACCAAGGATATCAATTATTAATATGCAGTGATTCACCAAGAATTAAATAATAAACAATTAAGAGAGTTGAGGCAGCGATTGGGAATAAAAGAAAATAAATTAAGTTGGAACAAAAAGACATACCCTTTGGAAAGGAGATGTCTATTCCAAAGGTTGCATCATTTCATGAAGACATGAGGATATATAAGGGAGGGCAATTCTTTTGCAAAAGGCATCAATTAGAAATCTGGAAAAAGCAAGCAGATTGGAAACAAAGGAATAAGGATTGGAAATTATAAAAGATCTATTGGATTAATTATTATTGGCAAGAATATATTTGGAAAGTAAGTTTAAATGTAATTATGTGTGTGTGTGTGTGTGTGATTATTGTAAGTTTTCAAATTAATTAGAAGTAATAATATATATTTATATGATCATGCAATAATGATGCTTGCAGCAATTATTGATCCTTGTAAGTAATTATGATTCTTCTTTTATTTTAAATATGGATAACAGAATCTTATAATAATCTATTTTGAATTTGGAGAAGTGATTGCAAAATAGGAAGGCCAATCAACCTTCCGGGTTCATGAGAGGTGAAGGCCTGACAGACCGGCCATCAAGTACGCCACCCCCGAGATGAAGCGCTCGTGGGCCAGGAGGCAAATGTGTGCTCCCATGCTTGGTGGAAGGGAGGTAGTCTTCACGCTCTTATCAAGCACGCCACCCAAATATGGAGCGCTCGTGGGCTAGGAGGCGAATAAGTGCTCCTGGGCTTGATCAAGAAGGATGGAGTGAATCCAAGGTGGATTGGGGAATGGAAGGGCAGCCCACCTTCCATGCTCTCGCAGTACAAGGGCGACCAACCTTGAGACTGCGGTTTGCAACCATTTCGACAAATTCCTAATGATATTACTATGGGGAATCTGCATTGGAATAGCTATTGCCTTAATTAGATTTTGATGTGACTAATGTCCATGAATATTATGATGTTTACTAATGATTAGTAATATGTATATTTTCATGGCTTATGATCTAATGTCAATTTCTAGTGACTAATTTTGTGTGCAGGTCCTAAACCAGGATTTATATCTTATAAAGGGCATTTCAATTGATAAATTTACAATCTTAAATGCATTAAATTTCTTATTTTGGATTCTGATTGTCCTTTTAGGGAAAAATCTAGGAATATCCCAAATAGGGAACATTACAAACATATTGATAATGCAAGCAAGAAACTATAGAATTCAACCCATCCTATATCAGCCATTATTCACTAAATCAGTAAGAGTTGAAGACCCCACAAGAATTGAATGGCCAGAGAAAAGATCACTTTCAATTACCAGATTTGTGCTTCATATGTGTGAGGCATTACGTGGTAGACATATCAAATTAAAAATAAGAAGGATCTCTTACCATCTTCAGAAAATGAGGCTTCCTTTTAGAAAATAAGTACAGAAAGTAGAGATGATAAAGATTAAGATAAAATAAACCGGCAAGTAGATTTTCAAAGGTCATTTGTCGTGCATTCAAATTTACTGAGGATTCAAATTATAACATTCACCCATATCGACTAACCAACAATCTAAACATTTTTAATAAACAAAGATACTTCAATTTCCTTCACTTGTAGGTTGTCAACACAAAAACACATTCAATCTCAAAAATGATAGCAAAAAATGTATTGTTTATCACATGTGAGAAAGACAAGCATTGCACAGAGTATCAGCCTAAAGGATAAAAATATAACTGTGCTCTAAGTAAGTGTCTCCATGCCAGGTTCTTCCTCCAACTTCCTTCAAAGTCTCAAACCCATTATAGATGCCAGAGCAAAAAGCCTTCAGATTTAGTTGCATTTCAAGCTTAGAAGCATTAAATTTCATTGTTCTACATACAAACTACGAATGTATCCAAATACCACTATACCAATGCTTGTAATGTACTTGTAGAGGAAGGTTGATTGGATACTTCAGCATGATTGTATTTGGCATACACAGGATTATTCCTTTCCTATACCCAAATACTAGGAGATTCTGCTCCAGCAAGTGCTACATGATTCATATTTGACATGTTCATGAACATCAAGAGTCAAGCTAAATGGTGTGGTAACTATGATGGGAACACCTCGTCATGATCTTATTTTGAAAGGAATTTGAAAATATAACCAGCTCATAGTTTACACTAATGTAATATTCCCCTATGCCTAAAGAAATATAGGAATGGATTATTATAAATCAAAGCAAGAAAAAATATGCAGACAACAAGAAAACTGTATATTTCTCATTGAATTTACACTGGCCAAAATGGCTGATGTATATCTTTTGCTTTTGCATGTTCTTTATCTTCCGTGATCTCTAAGTAGCCCATTCATGACATGATACGTCATTGACACATAGTCCAAAAGAACTCAAGACTTTGTTGTTCTTTTTGTTTTATAAATTGGCAAACTCTCATACCCAAAATCTTATTTAATACATCAAGGGGAAGCATTATCAAGATAGAATACTGTTTTATCTTAGATGCTACATATAAAGGGTATCTCTTCCATCAAAACACACTTAGGACATGCACCCAAAATCATCTTAAGTGATACACATTATCATAGCCACACTAATACAAGCATCATGACCTACTAGACTTGAAAATGGGTTACATCATAACAATGATACAATCACTACACCGAAGCATTAGATCGATGTCCCTCTAGATATTCACGACTTTATTGGTTCTCAATTACAATAAGATACTTTCTTTATCAATCATAAAATCTAAGCACCGGCATTTATTAAAATTCAAGTACAAAATGAACTTTAGTGTCATTTTACTAATCACGTGTGCACCTTATCATCTATGTCTTGAACTCATGAGTGGAAGTTTATAGAGGGTTAGTAGCAATGATCATCTAAGAACCTACAATGCAATCATCAAAGACTATCAAAGAACATGCAATGCAATCCTCAAGGACTTCATAATGACACCACAACAAACCAATACCTTCAAGGAAGAGTATATTTCAACGAAATAACTTTTGACTAACTAAAACACCTCTTAGAATTCTAGGGAAAATTTTAAGGGAGCACATATTTTTAAAAGTTTTGATAACCTAGCCCATAGTCACATTATGCATACATGAAAATTGCACAACAAACCACAAGTATAAATAGAATTCAATTACACGGGTTTAAAATAAGAAAAACATGGGAATTTATAAGATGCTAAAGTAGTCATAAAAACATGGGAAAAAAAAACTGCAAATGTTATTTCATGCCAAATAGAGCGTACAGTAAGAGAAACAAAGTCCAAACTTCAATTATACAACATAAATTCTAGAGAGGATCTTTTTTCATTGCTAGAGAATGAGAGGACTGATCACACATGGCTAATATTGGGTCCAACTAGATCAAGGTCTTCCTTCCACATACACCCTAATAGTAATTTTGCATGGAATGCAATCATAAAGGGCTCTAAGAGATAGATTATTTTCCTTCCTGATGTCGTCCCTCCAAGTGTGCACCCTAATCCAAATGGTGCTAAGGTGGAATCACCAATTTTTATAATTGAGTGGTTCATGAATTTCTATGAGAGACTAAACACTAGAATAACTTAAGAAACCCATTGAATGAATTTACAGGGTAGGCGAGGCTATCTTTGTGCCCAGTGAATGGTGTGATTTAGTTATTAATTTTGACAACTCCATTGCTCGCTCAAAAATCATGTGGGCTATTAAGTAATTCTTTACATGCATTATGATTTTTCATAGTTTTGTTTTTGTTTTTATTTTTATTTTATTTTTATTTTTTATAGCTTGCTTCTAGGATCACTATGTGGTGGTAATACTTTGATTCATATTAAATGCACTCCAACGGAAAGAGAGCTTATAAAATCAATGACATCCTTCAATAAACTTATAACTAAGAAAACTGAAAAAATCATGGATGCTACTTTTGATTTTGAGTGCTGAAATGGTGCATCAATGAAGAATGCCACTATTCCTAGTATTTAAATGCAAATATGGATATCAATTGTAATATATTCAACCTTTGTTGTACCTACAAGCCCATGCATACTATGCATACAATCTTCCACGGAAACAAAAAATGAAAACAAATGTCTAATAGCTGTCAAAAGATAATTTTAAAAGAAAGTGGCAAACTACTGAATTACACACTCAATTTTTCCCTATTGAATATGTGAAGGCAACAAGTTTCACTCAAAACCCTAAAAACAACTCTTCTCTAAAGTATATTAACTACCCTTGTCAAAGGGGTATGACTTGTCATTAAAAATTATAATAAAAAAATATTGTTGACTAGGCCAACTAGGAAACCAAGTTGGCATCAGTTAGTGCGTAAAAACAAGAATACCTTCATTTAATGTAATGAAATAACTTGCACAAGGGACAAGTATAATAGGAAAATCGTGCACATAACTAATAATAATAAGCCACTTTAAGAGGACAACCTCCAAAGTAATCCATTTCAAGGACGCTACCTCCAATAGTCTTAAATAAGAATAAAATGCACAATATGATGATAATAAACTAACCACTACCTCCTATATATACCATAATCATGCCAAGGATGCCACCCAAGCCGACCTAAATACTTATATAAAACTATATAAATGATCATACAACTTAATTAAAGGTAATGCTAGTCAAAATTCAGCTACACATACCCCCATGCACAATGCAGGTTAAGGGCATAGTATGACCCTCCCCTTAAAGCCAACATTGTCCCTAATGTTGACGAACTATAGATGCTTCTAAAGGAATGTTTCATCTTCCCATGTCCCATCCTCACTAGCCAGATTATTCCATGTGATCAAATATTCTTTAATCATCCTCATCCACAAACTCTTAGTGCAGGTATGAAGGATTCCCTCAAGTTCCAAAATGATTTTGTCCTCCTCATCAAGCTCTTGTAACTCTATTTGTGTTGAAATTTAGAGTTGATTAAGTTGTTGCTTCATTCTATTTTATGTCATTGCCTTGTTTTCCTTCAAACTAAAGAGTGTCTCTTCTTCTTCTTGCATATGTTCTTCCACTACCCTAATCTTTTGGTGTACCTTCAAAGAAGAGGTGTAATGCCCCCAATTCCCGAGTAGCCATCATGGAGCTTAGTTTAATTAATTAAATATTGATTTTTCCCGAAATAATATTTTAGACATTTATATTCAATTAATTATTTATTTATTAAAGTAACTTTATTAATGTAATGTCCCTCGCTAATTCTGATGTAATTTTTCAATTGCAGCACTTGGACATTTCGTCAGACATTTGTCAATCAAAGTCTTCAACTGCTGTATGCACGTTTGTTTGTGTTTTCAATTGCATATAATGATTTGTATAAACTAGAATGACTCAACTGAAACTACTTAATGACTGATATGAAATGGAGATGCAATGCAAATGTCTTTTTGGCATTTTCAATAAAGATAGATGACTGAAAATGATATCTACAGCTGATAGGAATTTTAGCAAACACTTGGTATGCAAACTACCAATGTCAATATGCACCTACAGCAATCTAACATTTAATCAAACACTTTCAGACCCAAACTCCTTGGTATTATATTGCCAATGATGAACAAATGCACTTCTAAACTGATTTACAATAGGCCGTAACAGATCGTCTTTGGAAAGGTATGATTTACAAAGATGATATTGATAATGCAACTCTATGATGATAATAAAATATGTAACTACAATGGCTGCCTTGCAGCAATTACAAATTGACATAAATATGCAAATCTAGACTCCTACCTAAATGCCAATTTAAAGGAACCTGATCGAAGTCAATTGCAGCAATGAATATCTCCACGATTTGACTCCTTGACTGATCGATCTCCCACAAACAACCTTCAATAGCTGTGCCTCATGCACTCAGAAGAACCTGATGAAAAATCACGACCTTCTCCTCCAAAGCAGCACTCCACACTTGCCCACAATGCTGCGATTCTCTTTCTAGATGGCCTGCGATTCTTTCTTGAGGAAAATTGAAATTATTTGTGTCTCCCAATTTCAAAATCGTCCCAGCTACAATGCAAGAGGCTGCCCTCGTAAGTAAACCAGCAAGTCGTTTTTCCCAATGCCAAAATCAATTTGGTTCAAGCTGCAAATATTCTTCAATAAATGCATCCAATTTGCTATTCAAAATCAAACTTCTAATGGCTGCAATTCTTCTTCAAAAATCTGGAAATGTATTCCTTCAAAATCAATATCTCCAAGCTGAGAATGTTCACAAAAATCTGCTTGTGCCTTCTACAAAAATCGATTATCTCTCTCCTCCAAAATTTGGTCTCAAGACCATTAAATTTTGGGTAATCGAATCACCAACAATGAATGCAGCAATACATCAGCTATTGCAAGTATTTAGTTCTCAGAAATTGATTGCAACAATAAACCAGCTGCTGCAATTGTGATGATGCGATAATAAACCAGCTATCATATCAACTCAGCTAGGGCAATAATACAACAGCTATTGCACCTGTCAAATCTCTTAAATTAAGCACCTGTAGAAACCCTGGATGGATTCCTCAACACTTCGAGCTAGGGTTGATCTTTTACAACCAAACCTGGTACTCTAGAGTCTTCAAACCCTCGAGCAATGCAAGCCTCAGCTTATACCACGCAGGTATGAGAAATAGAAATAATCCAATACATGATCAAAATGGCTTGCAATCAGCTCCTTATAAAGAATTCTCATTCACCTCCAAGAAGCTTCTAGAATAAAGTATTATTTTATTCACTTAAGTGACTTTATGATTTATTATTTTATTTAGTCACTTTATTAAATCAATTAAATATAAAGTCATCCTTTTGATATTAATTTATTGGAATAATTTTATAAATAATTAATTTAATACCTCCACTTTATTTTAATTAAAATAATCAATTAAGCTATCATTTTGATAAATTATTAATTTGGACCACTTAATTAATTAAATTAATTAAATCACCATACCTCCAATTCAGGGACATGACAATTAAGTGGATGGAGAAAATATTAATAAAGTTACTTTAATGGAGCTAAATATTTAATAATAAAATATTAAAAAGGTGGTAAAAAGGAATTCATTGATATCTTTTGGAAAATTTATTATCAAGATTTTGGAGAGCTTGGCTTTTTGGGAACTTGAGGACGAAAACCCTCGAGTCGATGGATTGTTGACACTTAACATTATTATTTTTTCACTTTATTATATATCATGACATTCGAGTTTGACTAATATTAGACTATTAATATGGTGGTTATGTTTATTATATAATATAAGATGCTATGTGGTGTATTTTGAACTTAATTACTGCTGCAAATATATACATATTTCTGATTTTTATATGCTTTTGTATGGACAAACCCAACCCCAAAAAAATTTGACTGAACCCTCGAACCCGAACCAAAACCAAGACAATTAACTTAGCTAAAAATAAATGAATACTACATAGAAAATTAAAAAAAATTATTTCCTATGGAGGTGTGGATGCCAAATATAGGCTAGTTAAACAAGTGTTTATTTCCCATGCAAAAGAGCTTTTCCAAAATATAACATTCTTACAGACTAGAGATCTTTTTTTACAATTACTTTCACCCTTGTGAATCCAGGTTTACTTAAAGTTCTTATAGTGGTTTTCCATTTCCAAACCTTTATTCAAATGGGATATGTAATTTAAAGTTACTTTGCCTTCTAACTAACAAAAAACGCACTAAATGAACCAAAACCCAAATGGCCCCACAAGGTACAATGCTTAGAGCTGAAGCTTATTATTTTTTAGCATTGTAAGACCTGCTATTATCCAATGTAACAAAACAAATCTTTTTGCACTGTTATATGCTTTGTTGCACTTGAATCTAGGTAGGAAACCCTTCTGAAAGATATCAGCATCCTTTAAAGCTACAAACAAGTTCTCCTCACTCTTCCCATCAGCATTATTTCTGTTTCCAACATAATTTCCAACTTGTCCCCGATTTTATATGCAATATTTCAACAGAATCCAAAATTATTTTGTCAATTATGTTTGTTTTGATGCCAAGAAAGGAATTAAAGGAGGTTGTACTTAGGCTTATGTATGAAGTGAAATTGAACAAAAAGGGCAGAGAACTATAGTCTTTGAACTAGAGCGCAGGAATGATATGATGAATGCATACAACTACAAGACCTACCATTACCCACTGCAGAAATGGTTGTGACTTGTGAATGTCATGCCACACTGAGCATTTGAGTTTTTCTCAAAGGGAGATTTTACAGTTTATTAATTCCTCTCCTTTAGGGTTCAGCAATGGCTTCAACATGCATATGGTACTTAATAGATACACATTGCATACTAATTTTCTACAGAAGTTTCTCATTTGCATGTGTGTATGTAATGTACAATAACATAGTTGTTATAATGGTGAACAAAAAATGAAACATCAACTATGCCAAGGCGGATGCATGTTTTGACTATAAGTCTTCTGTGCAAAGAGGCAAATGTCTGTAAGATATACATCTGTTTTTCACAGCAGTATTTATGCCAACAGTAACACTATTCCTCAGCCTATGACTGTAATCCTCCCAGTTACGATATCCTATGAAAACATATTCCCACTTTATCAGTTTTTCCAGAGTCTAGATAAGTATAGTTTACCTTCTTGGCTTTGTAGGAAATGAACTGAACTTATTTAACACATAACTTTTTGGTCTTGCATATTATTTGTATAGTTTCCCAATACAAAAGCAGCATGCATATTCTTTATCATTAAAATAGCATTTGCCCAGGAAATTAACAAATGGTAATGATGAAAAAACAACACCCGTAGAGCTATATACAGTAAAATAAAGAAAGTGATCAATGATTAATTTGAAAAGCACCTGTTGTTCCCTGCAATAATCTGGATCACTGAACCACGTATCATCAACTACTACATCTGGACCTCGAGGCCTTCTATTATATGCTACTGCCGCCATAGAGGATGTTATTACTACCCTTTTCACAGATGATGTTTTGGCACATGCTTCAAGAACATTGATCGTACCCTTAACTGCTGGGTCAAGCAATTCAGCCTGCAGTACAATAAATTTGTTACAGAAAAAAAATATACAACCAAAATTAGAACAAAAACTCACCTTGCATGAAGCACACAAAATATGAAAGAAAAAGGAAAAAATTAACATGACTTGAGGTTCTTCAAGAAAGGGGCAAGGAAGATGGTCCAACTTAAATAAGTGTGCAACAATTAAAATACAAGGGAACGTAAAAGCAACAGAATAAATTATTTATTCAAATAGCCCAACTCCTTTCAAGAGTATACAAACAACTTCTATTGTACAAGGATTATAGAATGTATACTAGACTACAGCTTGAATTGGTTAGCCATGTCCATGACTGGCAAGCCCAAACAGTCATAAGTTCATAACCATTCAAAGCTAAAGCTGTTAACAGAACCAGTTCAGTTTTCCCACATTGCAAGTCAATTTTAGGCTTTTAACGCTGCTATTCAAAATATTACTTTTTTTATATTATGTTTATCTACAATAACTAGAAAATGACAAATCAGAATTCCTTCAAATTGTCCACAAACTAATCGTAGATAGACAGTCAATTAGCAAAACATTAATGTGTAATTCTAAATCAGAAGGCAAAAAAACATAGTTTTACAGCTTACTCATCCAAATGCAAATTTTCTGATCAATTCCACAGGTTTGTGCCAGTAATTCTTCTCCTATAACAAGTTTTACCCAAGTTCTGAATCCAATACCACGAAATCCTATTTTTAGGTTACATGCAGTCTTTGAGAGGAACAATGCATGTTCCTCGATGCGTCCAAATTTATTAGTACCCTAAAGACAAGCCTCACAGATGTTGACCAGAAACCTCTCAAGATTACATTTGTATTACAAACTATACTAGGAAAGAACTTTACAAATTAAACGAGCAAAGCACCAACCATAGTCATAGATAATATTCTACATTTCACACCCATTAGAGTTGCAGTAATACCAGAGTAGTTTTAGCAATTATGGGTCATTTGATAGTGCAATTTTACCCTTCATGATCTAGACCCTAAGGAGACCTCAGGGGTCAACACCCAAAACTGTGGAAACTCATGCATTATAAGCAGAAGCAAATATTGTCAGACAGTCAAATATGATCAATCAAAGAGAGACAAATCAAGAAGACAAAACTAAAATGGCAAACTGTACTACTTTTGTTTGTTCTGTGCATGGCATACTCTCAAGAGAGATGTATGACTGCTTATTGTAATGTCCCCTTTTGGGATATTCCTAAATTTAGGCCTACAAAACAATAACAATCACTAAAACCTGATATTAGTAATACCAAGTATTAAATTATCGGTAATATTCAAATTAATACATAAAATATTGTAATATTGAGAGCAACACATCATAGCTAAAACATCATAATGGTTAGATCTATCGTTCATAGCATCATTAACATTTGAATTCAAAATAACATCATTAATGATTATTCCAAGGCATATTCCTATAGCCAATATCATATTAGGAATTCATTTGAAATGTTTGCAAACCGCAATCTCAAGGATGGTTGTCCTTGTATTGCGAGAGCATGGGTGGATCCTCGTCCATCCAACTCAGGGTGGTGTACTTGAGAAGACCCTCAAGCCCAGGAGCACTTATCCGCGTCTCGGCCCACGAACATGGTAGGATCTTAGGTCCACTCCATCCCTCAATCCACCTTGGAGGTGCTCCATCCTCCTTGATCAAGCCCAGGAGCACTCATTCGCCTCCCAGCCCACAAGCATGGCAGGACACTCAATTCCATCCATCTCGGGGTGGCATGTTGATAAGATGCATGAAGACTACCTTCCTCAACAAGCCCAAGAGCACTCATACGCCTCCTGGCCCACGAATGTTGTATCTCAGGCTAGCATGCGTGATGAAGGAAAGGCCGGTACTTCACCTCTCGTGAACTCGAAAGGTTGATCGACCTCCCTATTTGCAAAATACTTGTATAAATTCAAAATAGATTGCTAAAGGAATCCACTATATTAATTGGTAATAAAATATCATTATGCAATTATAATATATATATATATATATATTCCTTATTTATTTCTAATAGATATCTTATATTTCCATTTCTTATCTTCTTTCTTCCAATCTCATCCCTTGATTGATATGCTGAATTCATATTTGAATATGTGTTACTAGGATGAATTGATAATTGAATGATTGCTACTTGAATGATTTGATGATTGAATGATTGGAAGCTAGAATGTTTTGATGATTGAATGATTGGATGTGTTACACCCCACCTTAGATTCCTAAAATTACTTTTCACTTTATGGTAATTACTATGATGAATCATGAGATAATGAAACCTTGAAAATATATATTATGATGGATTTGTGCAATGTTATGTTACTGCGTTCAATTGAAATGTTGATGGCTATTTGATGATATGAATAAGATGAAATGCTATGAGATGAATCTATTTCATTAAAGCAAATGATTAATGAAAATGCAATGAAATGAACATGATGTAATGGTTCCAAACTAACTACCTGTTTGTTTTCTTGAGTGAGATTGCAGGAGCGATCCAAACACCTCTAGGGAGAAAGAGGGGGAGTATCATCTGGGAGAAGTGAAAAGTAATGAATCCTATTACAATGTCATCTAAGCTTAGCATCGGGCAAGTATTGATCCCGTAAACCCAAAAGTGTCTAGGGTTTTTCGTTGCGTCTTGGGTAAGTATAGCCTTGTCACTATATAACCTTGCTATCTTCTTGTAAATTCGACAGCTAATCTAATAAGTTATGAGATAAGCATTTTGAATATAAAGTGCAAAGATATACAAGCGTATACATCGATGTACGTGTGAGTGTGTTTATATAACATAAGAACATGTCTACATTGAGTATGCATTAACGTAGACATACTGAGGCAACAAGGTAATATATTCATGAATGAATATGTATAAACATCGCATATTATATGGGAAGATTATAATTATTGCTAACTAACGATAACATGCTTGTAAAAGCATGATAACAAGTAAATGATTTTGTGGGTGACAATATGAGGAATGTTGGTTAACGCCAATATAGTGGTATAGTATATTTAAATTGCCACCTTGAGTTTCACCATCATTTAATGACTTAAAAGTTTTAATACTTTGATTAAAGTATGTGAGTTGTTTGGAAATGCTTATCGGCTAAATTAGTCATGGAGTCCAATGTTTAACTTGACTCTTGTTAAAAGAGGAGCACATGAATCTTATGGAAGCCGAACTGGTATTCATTTTACCACCGTCTGTGAGCCTTATAAGTTAAGTGAAAATACCTCAAATACGACAAAAGCTATTTACTATTTTGTAATGCAAATCCTATCTCTCGTTGGGTCATGGCTTCTTCCACACGCAGGTAACAGTATAACCAACTTATAACTATTTTTGTGACTCAATCATCCCCTTTGTGACTTGAAGTTTTTAATACTTTAATAACATATTAAAATGGCTTTTCATGTTGTATTGATCAGCTAATGAAACGAAAGTTAGATCAAAGGTTCAACACCCCCATTCTTTTGGCGGGCTACATACTTAATCTTGATTAAGCATTTCTATAATTTCTTAGTGCCGATTTCTTGGGATTCTTGGCAACAGCCTATAATTATGAAGGAAGCATGGGTATTACTTTATTATGATTCTTTTTCTAATTTTTACACCATGACCATCTCATCCTCATGCCAAGAGATAATTTTTACTCCTAACATTTTCTTGCTAAGACTTATTGAGTAATCCTTGGGGAGTGATATGGTTTGAGTAAAACCAACTTCTTAACTGAATCTTGAAGCGGTTCTCTCTTTCTAACCTGTTTTGATAAGCATTTAAGAGAGTCTTTAGAGATTGGGCGACGGCCTAATAACTTCCGGGGCAGCAAGTAGTCATTGGGGATAATGAAATTAAGGAGCGGTGAGAGGGTGTTGTTAACGGAAAAATCAGATATCAACACGGGGCATTATCATATGGGAGGGATGGAATCCGTTTGGAAGATCCATCACTAAACCTGGGATGGAGACTGCGGCAGGAGAATAGGGGGGAATATTGTCGCACTAACCATTGGAAGGAGAGAACTGGTTACACTTACCTTGAGGGGGTAAGGAATGCACGAGAGTGTGAATTGAGGGAAAATTCAGTTATCAATAGCGATAAGTTAAAACCAAGGGGAGTTGTGTCTTCCCTATGATCCTTTTCTTACTCTACTTTTCTCCACAAATTCTCGTGGGTATTAATTATGGTGACAATAGGCCTCGACCACAATAGCTACTCTTGAGCATGACATTTATAGAATTGGAAAGGTTAAAACTGCAACTTGGCTTACTTGCAGTAGTCGTTAGAATTCCAAGACACTTACTTGGTTTAGCTAAGTAGAGAGAGAGCTAAGAGATGTGGTGGGTTATATAGATAGTGCATGAAAGCTATGGCTTGCGGAGCATGAAAGAGAGAGTAATGTTAATGGAAGCTTTGTCCAAGCGTGTGGTCAAAAGGAGAGGCGTTTACCTTTCAACACCCTCACTAAATAAATGATAAAGAGATTTTGCATGGATTTGTCTCATGTGGGCATATTATGGAAGCAAAGAACCCTATCACACAACTACCAGAAACTATTTAGGAGATGTTAGAAGTTTTAAGCAAATGTTGATGCAAATGAAAATAAAATTGCAAAGGTATATCTCAGGAAATTCATAAGGGTCGCACTAAGCAAGGCAGCTCCAGGTCTTACGCCATTGCCAAACCATGAGCATGCTTGCGGAAATGTATGTGAGATTTTTGGTAGAGGCATGAACTCTGAATGACAAAATCCCTCAATGAAATGTGATATCATGACATGCTATCATTTTGGGGATATACAAGTCAAAAAGAAATGTCAAGAAGAGTTTACATGAATTTAGTTGCAGTCGTGGGGAAATAACAGGTATGATTTTCCTCTATTTAAACTTGTGATCTCCTTCAATTTTAAGGAGTAAGTATCATTATTTGCAAAGGCATAATATCATATTAGTATCATAGAGATAAGTTAAATGTATTTTGACGATATTAAAAATTGTGTACTCCATTACTTAAGATATCCTTGAGGACCAAAACTATATAACCTAATTTTGAAAGTGGGAAACTTGAACAAGAGGAAGTAAACCTCTATTGTTTATATTATTTTAGTACTTGTTTGACATTATGTCAGTACTTATGATATGACATGTGTGATGTAGTGTTATCAATATTTATCCATAGGGTGTGAAATAGGTATAGATAATACCTTATTGGTTCGTGTTAGGACTAAATTAGAGGCAGTAGCCTAGACCCTAGTTGTGACAGAAATGTAACAAGAGGAATTAATGGCCATGATACTTCACCAAACTAGTCATATAACCAATCTCAATGAGTAAGAACTTACATTTATGCAAATTTATTGAAAGATGACACCAATTGGTCTACAATCATGCTTCTCCTTAATTAGCAGGGATTCACCGAAATGCATGAAGAACTAACCTTAAAATAAGTTATGTTATAACTTATAAATGGAGATGTAACCATTATTGTGTAGACTTTTTCTTAGTATTTTCATATTGGATTAAGACTAGGATGGTCAAGAAGATTTCATATCATGACAGGAAATGCTTAAGAGTGTTTATCTCAAGAGAAGTCGTTCTCAAGGGTTAGGGTTAAGACTCGAACAAGTGGTTGTAGCCAAGACCCAGGAAGTTACATGGAAGTAACTCGGGAGTTCAAGTCAGAAATAACCAACAACCAAGATGAATTATTCACCATGTGAATCTCCACTTTCTAAGAAAGGACTCTATAACGAAGTTAAAACACTAAACATTCGAGACTATAACAAGAAAAAGGGATCTTCAGCTTTAGACTAATATCTATTAGTAGTTATGTTTAAATATTTTGTCAATAAATAATGGGAGTAAAGAAGAGGTAATGAATTATTGAGCACGAAAGGTGCTACAATGGCAAGATTGCCTAAACAATAAAAGGATAGAATTCTTGGTTCCTTTTGATAAACGATTTGTGGTTTGAATTATTCCCTTGAAATGTAAAATTGTTTCATTATAAGTGTCCAAACCCTTCTAGGGTTTCGTACTTAGACGAATACCACCTAGAAGAGGGTATTATGTACAAGAAGTTTGCCTTGTTAGTCTATGACCAATCAAGTCAAGTTAGTTGTGTGTATTGGCAAGGAAATGTCAGGTAAACTGCTATGTGGGGAAATACCCCCTATATTTGTTTATGTTGAACCAGTGGCAGTTGCGAAGACCCGTTAGTTACGCCAAGTAACACAGGGGTTCGAGAAAGATCTAACACCTTATCAATTCAGTTGAGTTATGTCTAGGAAGACAAGTTATGTCAAGTCACAAGTCCTTTGTGATTGTTTATAGGGTGGAACAGGTAGTTCCAATACCCTAGGTCAAGAAAGGTATTCCAAGTCGAGTAGGGTGGGTGAACATACAACTTTGTTCTTGGTAGCGATTATATAATAGATACAAATACTATGGTCATAGTGAGTGCAGTAGTCTCTACGTGGACTTGTTTGTTCACTGTGACCCAGATACTTAGCTAGTCAGAGATGTCGTACATAGTTGGAAGGTATCCATAGTTGTGCAACGGTATTAGTTAAGTAGGGCACAACACCAAAGCTCAAATGGCAGAAATAAGAGGGTTCCTAGCTAAACCCTTCATTGAAGGGAGGGCCCCTTCTAGTTAGGAAGGTGTGCAGGGGACCGCTTAAGTCCATGGTTGGAGGTAAAGCACCCAGGTGATGCTCTCCCTCTTGCAGATGACATGTCAAGTCTTGGAAGACAGAAAGAATCCAGATAAGGATCCAGATAAGGATCTTTGACCTAACTATCTTTTAGTATTTGATTTATAGTTTACTAAATTGTAATCATTGAATTGAAATGTAAAAGTGTTAGATGTTTATTCTTTTCAATTAGAAAATATTGTATAAATGTTTTGTTATATCTTTATGGTAACAATTATGTAGGAGCATGATCCATATTTAAAGAAAAAAATTGTATCTCTTCTCACATATGTTTTTAGTTATTTACTGTTTGGTGAATAAATCATGGTAACTCCCTATAAGGAGTAGGATGTTACAGGATGATTGAATGTATTGATAGACTTACTATTGTTTGCTTGATTGATCTTTTTGATTGCTTGATTTCTTGATGGATAGATGAGTGATGATCGCTTGATTTCTTGATGGATAAATGAGTGATGATCGCTTATTGAATGTCAATGAACTGATTTACCCTTTATATCCATCTCTTGAAGGAGTCACCACCCTTCACAATAAATGAGTCACCACCCTTCATGGCTACCTTTTGAGAATAATACTATATTTCCAAATTGATTGATAGATTTATTCCCCATTGATGATTTCTCCACAAGGAAATGATCCCCCTTTTATATCTTATTATTGAGGGAATCACAACCTTTTACATTAGGAGTCACATCCTTTCTCACATCATCACTACTCTTGAAAACATAATTTAATTTACTTGCAAAGTCACATAAGGTTCTATTCTCAATTGAATTATTGAATGATACTATGGATGTCTTTCTCAAATGAAATGCTCTCCCTTTTATTTCCCAAGTTTGAGGGAGTCACACCTCTTCACCTTGATAGTTACAACTCTTCATCGCTGCATTTGGAGAATAATAATTTAATTTTAAATCAATTAATTTGTTAGTTCTGTTGTCAATTACTTGTAATCAGTCCTAATAATTCCTCCCCCCTTTCTTTCCTTCTAGATCTACCTTCCTTATATACCTTATCTTGCTCAAGGGACACAACCCTTCATATGCTAGTTGACCATTCTTAACAACTTAATCTTTATTTAATGCCAGCTGGGTGTAATATCAATTATCTTTATTGATTTCTTTTTAAACATAGGCTGCAGACATCTAGGAATAAAACGGAACATTACACTCATCTTCTAGCTTGTGGCTACCTTAACTCGTCAATAAGCTACCTAATCATTATTATAATCATATATATCTATTTAGGTCATCCTAGGAGTTATACTTAAGTATCTAAATTGGCCTGAGTGGTATCCAAGGCATAAGTATGGTATATATAGGAGGTATAGGTAAGTTATTATCATCATGTTGAGTATTTAAAAAATATTGGAGGTATTCCCCTTGAAGTGGATTAGGAGGTTGCCCCCTCAAAGTGGTATATTATTATCAAGTATTTGCAGCATATTTTCTATTATATTCTTCTACTGTGCAAGTTATTACATTACAAGTGGTATCAAAGCATGATCTTGGCACCGTGTAGGTAAGGCATTTTTTTCAATCTTGTAGGACATTTTGTGAAGTGGATATCTTCCATATTTTCGCAAATTTTTTCCTGATTTTTGGAGGGTTGTTTAAGAGCATATTGAAGCATCTTCAGTAAAAAAATTAGAGAATTGGAGCACTATTAAAGGATTTATTGCAGAATTATGGGTTCTATTGGGAAGTACATATCTCTCTGATCTGGATTAAGTTTTTGATGATTTTTAAAGGGTTTTTCAATAATATATTGAGGCATTTGCAGTAACAATTTCAAAGAAATTGGAACTAAAATAAGCCATTTATTGCAGAATTAGGGTTTCTGCCAATTAGTTTTTGTAAGAACATATCTCTCAGATCTGAGCAAAAAATTTCTAATTTTTAAAGGGTTTTTCAGGAATTATTTGAGGAATCTACAGTTTAATTTCAGAGTAATTGGAGTACCAATAAGCAATTTATTTTAGAATTAGGTTTTCCAATAAATTCGCTCTCGAGGCTGAAAATAAGCTAAATTATTGGATATTTTTCTAGGTAATTGTGATCTAGGCCTTGGTAAGTTACAGTAAAACTTTTATGGTATTTAGACTTTATTGGTGTGATTTATCACAAAATCATTTTTCAGGAACTTCTTCACAACAAAAAGTAGCCAAAAAAAAAAGGAAAAGAAAAAGAACAAAAAGTAGAGGAACAAGAACAAGAGCAAGAGCAAGAGAAAGAAAAAAACAAGAACAAAAGCAAGAGCAAGAGAAAGAGTAAGAGTAAGAGCAAGAGCAAGAACAAGAACAAGAAGCAAAAATAGAAGAAGAAGCAGAAGCAGAAAAAAAAATAAGTTACCATTGAGGGCAATGCTATTGTAAAGAGGGGGGCAATGTTATGCCTCTAACCCTTTAGTGTGTATTGTGTTATGAGTAGATGGCTTGTGGCTACCTTAACTCTTAAAGAAGCTACCTAATCATATATATATATGTATTTAGGTCATCCTAGGAGTTATACTTAAGTATCTAAATCAGCCTAGGTGGTATCCAAGACATAAGTATGGTATATATAGGAGGTATAGGTGCGTTATTATCATCATGTTGAGTATCGAGTTCTTTGTAAGAACCCTAACCAGTTCTGCTCTGGAAACTCAGGTTTGGCCTTTTTACATTCCATCAAATATTGTTGGCATGCAATGTCTGAGTTCTGATTTTTCTGAGTGTTTGATGCAATTTCTGAGTTGTAATGTTTGAGTTTGTGTTGATTGCTATGCAATTACATATGCCAATTGATTGAAAATAGCACAAACAACTTTGCATTCATTAAAATAGATAAACCAACACCAATTTATGCCTTTATTCAATCTATGATTCTATATAAAACTTCAAAATTTGGGTACTCCTAAGCCCTGGTAAATGGATCTATCATTCTTAAAAAATAACAATTTGCATGAATGTTAAAGAATTTTGTCAGCATTTACCCTTACAAATTTATATGCATGGAATATGAAGAAAGGTATAAAACTGATATACCTGGGGATCTTTGACAGCAAGGTAAAAAGGAGATGCAGTGTGAAAAACACCTTCACAGGAATCTATAGCTGCATCAAAGGATCCCATGTCAAGTAAATCTGCTTTCACCAGCTGAAGCCTTTCATTGGCTCCTTCTAGTTCAGTTAAGTGCTTTGTCTTGTCAGGATTCCCTGAATCACAGTGAATGAATCAAGAAAATAAAACTCATGAAAATCATCAATGTTATTCAATCAGCAGTATTTGGGGAAAATAAAACTCCTGTTGTGTATTAAAACTGAAGAAACTGATAACCAAAATCTTTCACTTGAAAATCCAAGTAGACAGAATTGATCTCATGAAACTTATACAACATACTCAATTTTTTGTTTGCAAATGGTGTTCAATTACCTAGTTCTATTTGAGGGTGTATACTACACGGTATCAGTATGACCAGAACTCATGAAACCCCCAAAAAAAATATTCACCAAAAAGGTAGCAGATATTATGCTTCTTAGGGCATGTCCTAAGACTATATTTTCAAGAAAGAATGTTACGCAAGGGATGACACTACACTATCATAAGTTCTAGAGCATCTGAATTTATTGAATGAACTGAGAAACTATACCAACTCTAACTATTTTGTATCACTATAAAGTGCCACCTTTCATGGCTATGATTAAGGTCAAGTGAGGCTTACATCCCAATTTTGATAACAAATTGATTAAGAACAGTATGGAAGACTGGGAATTCATAATTTCTAATTATTCACAAGTTATTATTAGCTATGTTGCCGATTTGATCAAATTTATGCCCACATCCAGGTCCAGTTTAAACCTGGTCCAGATACTATTATAGTTCCCCTGTGGATTCATACAAGGTCCTCCCAAGCATACTATAATGTCCCCTTTTCTAGCCTGATGTTGTTTGTGGTTGGATTAGCCTATCAATGGCCCTCATAGGCTATTAGGGCATGTTTAGAGGGTCTTCATGGCAGTTACCCAGGTTGTGGTTGGCTCACTTCGTGGATTCAGGAGTTCACTTGATGTTTCTTATGATATCTTGGATGTTGTATAACACACTGTTTGATAACATAATGCGTTGGAAAACATATCGTTGGATAACATATTGTGTTAGATATCATATTTGCACTTTATGAGTTATATTTTATATTATTATAATAAAGTGTAAATATAATATAATATTATAATGTTTTATTGGAGACTTCTAGAAGAGGCCGACCTCTTGAGAAGAAAAGAATATATAGAGGGTGTAGGCTTGCTTCTCATTCATCCAAAGATTGTTATTTGATATTGACAGGTCCATTGTGGAGCCAAGGGATTTTGCAGTTGTTTACATTGTCTTTGGGAACAAAAACTCCCATTGATAGCATAACTGAGGTGGTGAAATCATTGTAACGGGACTCACCAGGACTCGGCAAGTCCCGAGCCGAGCACCCCTGGCCGAGTCCTGGGAGCCTAGACTCGGACGCAGCGGAGTCCAGCCGTGTCCAGGCCAGACTCGCCGAGTCCAAGAGAGTCCTGAGCCCTGGACTCGGCCGGCAGCAGCAAATGAAAAAACCAATAAAAAAACATAAAATTAAAGTTTAAGTTTGTTTTTTTTTTTGTCTTATATTATCTCCCCAACCCTAAAAGCAACCTCATTTCATTCATTTGGAAAAATAGGAGGAGAAGAGAGGGCAACCAGCAAGCTGTTGAAGACAAATCCAAGGTCATATATCATTTGGGAAGCTTCATACCAGCAAGGAGGTGCATTGAGAACTCATTACCAATGATTGGGAGGAGTTTGCATTGCATTCCAAGCCAAATCTAAGAGGTAAGTTTGATTTTAATTGCTTTTTTTTGTGTTTTTTAAACAAATAATTCATTGTAATTTGTAAAATCATTGTTTTTTTGAGTTTGCATTTTCTTTTACAAACCCTACTTGCAACTTAAATAATTTTAGAAACCCTACTTGTTATTGCAACCACATTCATTTGCAAATCAAACCATATTATTATTTTCACAGTTTCTCAAACCCCAATCAGAAAAGACCCTGCTTGCAAACATGCTGAAATCTTTCCCAAAATGAAAAGAGGAGAAGCAAAATGTAAATACTGCAAAACAATATATCATGGAGGCATAAATAGATTAAAATACCATATTGCACGCATACCCGTCCATGATGCAATGGGCTGCACTATAGCACCTCCTGAGGCTGTTCGTGAAGTGCAGGTGCAATTAGAAACTTTTGAAATGCAAAAAGAAATGAAAAAGAGACAAAAGCAGGAGTTGGTGAGTGTTGGAGTTGGACAAGGACGTGGTGCTGTTGGAGATGCTTCTTCCATGCCTCCATACCGTCCTAGTGCTAGTGCTTTTGCTTTTGCACCAACTATGCCTATGCATACTCCTAGTGCTGGTGGCGCTGCTACTGCTAGTGGTAGTGGTAGTGGTAGTATTAGCATTGGCCCTAGAGTTCGTAAATCTAGGGTGGACTCATATTTTGTACCACGCACTACTCCTGGTTCCCAACCGTCGCTTGAGAGCATGGGTTGGAACAAAGACGCACATGATGCAGCAAAAAAGACAATTGCAAACTTTTGGTACTACTGCACCATTCCCTTCCATGTAGCCAGGTAATTCTTTTTCGTTTAATTGTTTTAAAATTTATATTTAAATTTTATTATTTTAGAATCTAGATGTATCTCATTATCGAATTCAAATTTAAAGTTAAAAACTTAAAACTTTTCATTTTACAATAGTTATGTAAGTAACTTATTAATTTATTTATGACATGTTTTAGGTCACCTTTTTGGCAAAACATGGTTGATGCCATAACCATATGTGGGGCGGGGTTCAAAGCCCCTACTGAAGATGAACTAAAGGGCCCACTTTTGACTCAAAATGTGGCAGATGTGAAGGCACAATTAGAGGAGCAGCGCGTGCAGTGGAGGAGGATTGGTTGCACCATCATGACTGATGTTGGACCGATAGGAGAAATAGGACGCTACTTAATTTCCTAGTTTCCGAAGGTAATTGTACTTCCCTCAATGCATTGAAATTTGAATTTGTTTTAGTGATTAATAATTTAATATGGCTGATTTATGTTTTTTAATTTATTGAATAATTGGTTTTGCTTATTTTTTCAGGTGACACCATCTTCATGAAGTCCATTGATGCTTCCGCCCAATTCAAAAATGCCACATACCTGTGTGAGGCTATAGAGGAGGTGATAGCTGATGTGGGGGAAGAGAATGTAGTGCAAGTGGTAACAGATAATGCAGCAAATTATGTTGCTACTGGTAGATTATTGATGGAGAGGCACCCTAATATATTTTAGACTTCATGTGCCGCCCATTGCATTGACCTCATGATGGAAGATCTTGGCAAGCTCCCATGGATCAAAACATGTGTGGATACAGCAAAAAACATTTGCAAATTTGTATACAATCACACATGGGTGCTTAACCTTATGAGGCAATACACGGGGTTGAGGGAGTTGTCTCGTCCTGGCATCACTAGGTTTGCAACAATTTTTATCACATTGCAATCCTTGATTCGGTCAAAGGCAGCTTTAAGGCGCATGTTTACTAGTGAGGAGTGGTCTTCCTCATCCTTTTCTACAAGCACTGCAGGGATTGCTGTGGCTGATTGCATTTTTGATGAGCAAGGGTTTTGGACACCAGTGGACGAGATTGTGAAGGTAAAATTTAATTCTTTATTATGTTTTAATTTTTAATCATATCTTACTTTTATTTGTTTATTTTTCGTTCACACTTATTTGTGAAACATGTTTGCACTTTGCAGTTTATTCAACCCTTGCTAGTTCTCCTACGAGTTGCAGATGGGGAGAAGCCCGCAATGGGCTACATATATGAGGGCATGGATAGGGCCAAAGAGGCCATTAGATCAGTCTATGGTGGAGTTGAGGAGAAGTATCGTCCCATTTGGGATATCATTGATAGGAGATGGAAAAACCAACTTCATAGGCCCATCCATGCAGCCGCATGTTTCCTAAATCCGGCCTTCCAATTCCGCCGTGATTTCTGTGCAGATAGAGAAATTATTTGTGGGCTCTACTCGACGATAGAGCAGATGTTGCCCATTGTTACTACACAGATAGTGCACGAGATAGATGCCTTCACTAAGGCACAAGGAGACTTCTTTGCATGTTAAATGTGCAAAGATAGTAGGACAACATTACTACCAAGTAAAAATATATTTAAGGGCATAATTTTCATCTTTTTATATTATAATTTACTATTAAATGTTGAACTTGAACTTGAAACTTGAAATGAGATTGATTTTGTTTCTTTTTCTCATCTCAGATAGATGGCGGGAGATGTTTGGTTCTGATACACCGAACCTGCAAAATATTGCCATTCGTATATTAAGCCAGCCATGCAGTTCATCTAGTTGTGAGCGCGATTAGAGTATGTTTGAGCACATACACTCCAAGAAGCGCAATAGATTGACAGTGGAGAGGATGAATGACTTGGTATATGTTCATTACAACCTTCGGCTCAGATATAGGAAGCTTGTTTACCACGATGACACCCCGATCAGTCTAGAGGAAGTTGATCCACAATCTAAGTGGATCACTGAGGCTATAGATGCAGTCTTTAGTGACGAGGACCTTGATTGGGTGGACCAGGTAGAGAGAGAGGCTGAGGTTGTAGCCATGGCTGAGGAGGAGGCTAGAGCACGAGGAGACATAGCTCTTGTTGGTAAGAGTGGCATGGAGAGTCAGACACAGGCAGAGACTATGGCTGTAGCTGCAACATCATCCAGGACCCATAAACGCGTTCGTAGGAAGGATGTTGGCTCCACTATGCCATAGAGTCATAGACTTATAGCTATTGTTTTGATATTTCATATTTGTATGGAACATTTGATGTCATGGATTTCATATTCCATGAGTTTTGTATACATTTGACTAATTTTATATATCTAAGTATGTTATTTCCTTCAGTAGCGCAACTACAATTTATGTACTTTATACTTATGTGATCGTTGTATACTTGTGTATGTGATCAAATTTGCTTTTATTTGTGTTGTATTCAATAAAGGGTGCTTGCAACAAGTTTTAAATCCTTAAAAATCTCTAAATTTCTAGGGTTTTTTCAACTTTTTTTCATTTTGCCGAGTTTGCACCGAGTCCGAGTCCCGAGTCGCCAAGTCGTCGAGTCGAGTCACCCTCGCCGAGTCTAAGCCGAGTCCGTGTCTCGTAACTATGGGTGAAATATCCTCCGAAGGGTTGCAATTGAGAGGATAAATCAGTCCTTTCATTAGAGCTAAATTGGTGGCCAAGGGCCAATTTTGCTATTCGATTGGAGATTTGATTTGGAAAACAATTTTGATACTTCGATCTTCATCGATTTTTCCCTTAGAGATTGAGTTGATATTTGGCATAATCTGATTATATCTCAGTCTGATATCAGACCACTATTTTCAGTCAAGAGGAGGCACGAATTTGCTCATTCCTTGCTTATAGTCCATCGATTCCACCAAGGGTTGGAGTCACACCATGTTGGAAGGTCTAGAGATGATTGTGAGTGCAGATTGATGGAGTTTAGAAGCAGCCACGAATTAAACTAAAGGTCTGATTGCCAGAACAGGGGGCAGCCACACTAGGAGAGAGTCGATTTTTATCTTGAGACCACCAAAAATTCTAATTAAATTCTGGAGGCATCGCTGGTCAACTAGAAGCAAGGGCGCTGCAAGCTTGGTGGCAAATTCATCGAGCACAAGGAGGAATGAATTATATTGTCCAGGCAGCCATCACTTCCAGCATTTACATCAGTCATTGTATCTCAGTTCATTGGCCTTTAATCAGCATGTTAAGTATTGCAAATCAGTCATTTAAAGCAATGTAATTATCAGTCATTGTAGTTGCATTGGTTTAAGCTTAGTTGCTGCTATAGAAGATCATTGTAATCAGACTTGGCATTATATGTGCATCACCATTGTAAGCCAAGAGTCTTGGCGGATTTATGCTATCATTGTAATTGGAGAATTGCATTTCAATAAAGGGTCAAGTTGGGAAGTCTCATATTTGATGTAATGATCATATTGAATAGAACTTTAGTATGCATGCCAAGTGTTTGTGAAAATGACAGTTGGCTGTAGGTGCTTGATTTTGATATCAGATTTATGTACTTGCATTGCATCTTCATATTAGATCATTGTTTAATTCTATAGTGATAAATACAAGCATTTGAACACATTTGAGACCATTGCAATCGAGTAAAATCAGATTGAAACTTTACACCAGCAAGTTAAGGGGTTACATGTGAACTGTTTGACAATATTCCTTGAAGGCTAGAGCAGCAATTTAATATCAGAAATAGCAAGGGATATTAAACATACCGGGGTTCATTTAGGGACCCTCTATACTATGCCTGGGCGCACATGGGGTTGCATGGGAGGAGCCTAGGCAAACCCCAGCAGAAACAGGTTTAATTTTGTGTTGCAAGTCGTTTTGAGGGTGAATTTTAGGATTAGGGTTTTATGTAAGTTGACCAGTAAATGTAGGAGGCACCTTCTTTTAAAACAAACACACAAACCAACTACACTTGTCGAACTTTTATTTTTTGGGGAGTCAAATAGCCAACATACTTTTAGTGCAAGTGCCGATGACACTCTTTGTGGTCCTACTACTCTACCTACATCATCTATTGTCAAGGATGATGACTACGCTATTCATGAAGGCTCATAGCTTCATATGATGCTGATTGCAGATTTTATTATTTTAATATTGAACAACAAATATCTATAATGGTATTTGAGTTTGACAAATTGACATCGAAGTAGTATTTTTAATTTTTATGGTATTTTTTTTTATTATGTGCATGCTAGGTGGTATTCTGAACTTAGTTCCTATTATTAGGCTGCAATCAAATATATATGTGTGTGTGTGCACGCTATACGTGTGTGTATATATATTTTTATGATTTTTATATATATTTTGTACAAAAATAACCAAAACAAACCCAACCCCAAAAAACATTTGCTTAGTGTACCCAAACCCAAACTAGAACCTAAATTTTTTATTTTTTCTCTGCCACCAGAGTTTCATCACCCATCAATGTTCAGAAACACTTTATGGGAATGAAATGTCCCAAATAATTTAATGGCAAAACCCTGATTTTTATTTCTGATTTTTTGTTGAAACTAGGATAAGAAAGCCAACATTAAATTCAAAAATGTAATTTTCTGATTACTGCTGCAAAATTCAAAATAAACCCTAGGTAGGCAGAAAATTGCTCAAAAACCCTTAAAAATATTTTATTTATTTCCAAAAGTGCAGAACAGCCTTTTACAATGCCAAAATACAATTTTCAAGGAAAAAAAAAAATATCACTGTAGGATTCGTACAATCATACAGCTATGGTTTTGGCTGTTGTACGGGCAGCTGTAGATGTTCCTGTTGCTGTATGGCGGCTAGAAAAATTACAAATTAATTCTCTTCTGCTTTAAACCCTAAAAATGCCTCTTTCCAAACTTTGCCCTTGTCTAAATTATAATGGCGCTTGTCTAGTATGTTGTAGAGCCAACTAGGAAAGTGTACAATTGGCTGAATCAGCTCAGATCTGACCTCCCTGCTGATTGTACTGATTGGAAGGAGTTTGGCAGCACTGAAACCCTAGAAACATCACAAAATAATTGAGTTCTCTTTTCTCACTAGGGCGACCTGCTAAATTGAATTTTGCCCTCCCAAATCTTCTTTTGAAGTTGTTGAAAAAAGCCCCAAAAATCCTGGAAACTTCTCTTAAAAATTCTCCAAACTTGCCTTGACACCTTTGAAGGATATTTGCTTGCAAATCAAATTAGGTCCTTGCTGAAATAAGCTTGAAACCCTGAGAATCTGGAACAACTCAAACTAGAAACAAGGGTTTTAATTCTTGATCCCAAATGTGGAATCTGAGAGGATTTTCGTAATCAAATGCCCTAGATTGAACAAACTGCCTCAAATCTAAAAATTTTGATGTAAAAGGATAACTTGAAGGATTGCTAAATGAAGAGACACCTCCTTGATATGATATACCTTCTCAAATTGGGCCCTTGGGTCCTAAATTTCCCTTCAAATATTTAAACATACTTTTAGTTTCATTTTGAGGATTTTTAAAATATCTTTTTATTTTAATATGTATTTAAAAACACTTTTTATTTTAATAATAGTATTTAAGTTGCCTCTTAAATTAAAAATTATCAGGCCAACTTAAAATAATATTAAAATTTATTTCCCTTGATTTTCCCTTTAGCCTACAGGAAATGGAAACAGGCTAGAGGTCTTCTACATGGCACTATTTTTGAAAAGGGGACATGACAATTCGCCCTTCCCGAAATTTCTTGGCCTCAAGCAATTGTGGCTTGGGATGATCAAACAACACCTTGTCCAAGCTATGGATCATGATGTAGCACCTATAGAGTCTCAATCCCCTACCTATCAATTGAAACAACTAGGGCCAACAAGTGCAACATTCCTCGTTTCATAATCCACAACAAAGGTATGCAACCTTTGCAACTTAGGAGACAATGTGGCCAATACATGGGCATGATCTACAACACAAACCTCTAAAAATTCCATGATGAGATCCTGCAAAGTCTCCTTCTAGTTCCAAATAGGATAAGACAAGGGATGCAACTCACTCTCAAGATGATTCTCCTCAATTTGATGATGCATGAAAATATCCACAAACTCCCACAAGAACAAGGGTTGCCATATGTACTCACCACCATGTTTTTGTTACACCACTTGGCTCCTCCTATGTAATGAGGAATTTGGAATAGCAAAACCTTGAGCTTTTATAGACCCTTCAATAATATGGTAAGTTGTACCTCCCAAAATATGGTGCAAATTAGACTATATGGGTTGGGAACAAGTTACAACCATCATAAACCACCTAGAATCTCAACAATAATATTATAATACCAAGGTGGTTGTTTAGATTATCAAGGTTAGGTTGAGACAAATTTCCTTTTTAGATGCTAACAAAGTGTGATAATTTGGAGCTTCAAATTGACACTGGCCATCATGTTTTAATGATAAGTGGGTAGGGTAGTGACAATTGTATAATCAAGTGGGAAGCAAAGTATATACATAATAGTATATAGACATTGTGGAATTGGACGCAGAATGGTTCCTATCAAAAAGATAAAAATCAGCTTGTAGTGCTGGAAAAAAAATTTGTAGCAATATTTTATATCAAAATGAAGGATTGTTTTGGTTATATTTAAATTTCCTATATATTTTGCAGGCTTAATGCTTTGTTAATTGGTGAAACTCACTACTTAAATCATGCCCTACACTTATTCGGGAACTACATCCCATTTAGCATTGTCATATGCATGGAGGTTCAAAGGCCTACAAGGAGTACAATAGTAGTGCATGAATGCTTTAGACATATATAGTGGAGCATTCCATGCATGTTAAATAGGTATCAAGAAAACTAATGCATGCCTTGAGAGAATTCATGCCCTACTCTTGTGGGCTTATCTTAATCCCTCCTGAAGCAGGCGTCATATATTTTCTCTTTAACGATCCAGATAAATTTCAGCAACAACTATCCCATTGAAAGGGAATGATCCTCATGCTTTGGTTTTCCATTGAAACTTGTACCTATAATCTCTCAAATTCTCAACTCAAAGTCCATCATTGTTTTTAACTCCATCATCCACTTATATGCAAAATCAAGGAAAAATTACTTGAATAGTAATAGCCAAAATTGTGGCTCAAATAGTTGCTCTCTTCTTTTGTACTAGTAGGTCTTTATTATCTAATGGAAAAATATTTAACACTCCCTTTAGTCTTCTACAAATCTGCTAAAATAGTTATCAGTGAGAACATTTCAATATCATTTATCATCTTTTGAAATTTAAGATTTTGTTTCAAAAGCATTTTCTATTACTCTATCTTGAGCTATTTGATTCAAAACCTATTAAGTCGAACTTTGCAACTGCTTCCTTTGCCATATAATTTCCCTTTCACACTTCTTATATAGTTCTCTTTGACATTGTTCTAGTCTTCTAGAAATTGCAAGTACAGTTAAATCACAAATATGAACCAATTGATTCCCATTTTGTAATTTATGATGTCTACTCAGCAAAGGAAAACTGTCCTTTTAATGACTTTCTTGAGCCTGAGGATTTTCAGATCCTAGAGGCCAACTTGGATATCATGAGGTTGAATGACTTATGAGAAGCTTTGAACTAGGAGCTTCATCATCAAGACTTGTAGCCCTCTAGCATAGCTCTATTTGTAGTAGCAAGAGTCATTGACTACCTTTGATTTTTTGGAACTTTGTACTTAGTTTATAGGTTGACTTTGTACAAACTATAATGTAATTGAAATTTTATCAACTATAACCATCTAGTTATTATTTATGCACTATGAAGTATGCTTTGTGCAATGCAATGTAATTAGTGATATGAATATAAACAACAAAATCCTATTTTCTACAATTCATGTGTTAAACTCTATGTTATTTGCTCTTTATATCTCTAAGCTATGGAAATGCCCTTAAATTTCAAAAAAAAGTAGTTTTCCTCTTTTTCTACAACTTTTTACATTTTTTCTTAAATCTGATTTTTTCCTGATTTTTTCAAAAAAACTTATACTTTTTGTTTGCCGACTTTTTCCACAAACGATTTTTGCTGCTATGATTGCAACCAATACTCATCCTAGCTATATCAAATTGTTGTTCCTCAACAAAAAAGTCCTATTTGACAATTATCCTCTTTGGTACCCCCTTAGGAGAGTAATATTGGGCAATAACCAAAATAGACTAAATACCCTTATGATTAAGCATCTCACCTTTGGAAAAGGTCGTGATTGTCACCCATAGATACTTCCTCCACATAACCATGGCAACTCTTGGAGCTCTATCTTCAATGCCTTGAAGCTCTACCCCCTTTGTCTTCAATTTCAACCCTCCAAGATCCATGATATAAAAGTCTTTGGATATCTCGTGTTCACCCAAAATGATGACCAATTGCCTTGCCTTCATGATGCTAGGAATTTGTTGTGTCTCGTCTTTTATGTAGCCTCTAACTTGTTTGTAGCTTGATGTCCAAAGCACCATACCATACTTAGTCACAAAATCAAAATGACATCTATTTTGCTTACCATCATCTAGCACCAAGCACCAAGCAGTGATTATCTCCATTTGGCCATCACCCACGATCTTGTCTTCAACTGTGACACTTGGTCCCATGATTGATCTATGAACCATGAACATTAATTCTTCACAATGTGTTTAGAATGCACACCAAACCCTATGTGATTTCTCATAAACTTCCTTTCAATCCAAATGCAAGAGATGAAGAACTCAATAGTGACATCAATGTCTCTATCAACTTTGACCCTCAAGAGATCACTCAAGCCCCATGTCCACATGCCCTATACTACAAGTTGTATCCCTTACTCTATCACCCTCTTTGCATGTTTTCCATGATGACAAGAATTTTGCAGTGACATGGGAAGCAACCAATCTGAAATATTTTCATATCTTAGGTTGTGAACAAAATCCTCAACTTGTTTCACTAAGAGAGAATTTGTTGAGATATCCTCAACAGCTCCATTTTTGTGCCTTAAAACTCCCAACTTAAGGCTAACAAAAATATTCTCCTTAAATGTATATCTATCCCCAATGCTACTAAGAAAATCAATCAATGGCTCAACATCTGGAAGTTCAAAAGATAGTGCATGATTTGAAACATCTTCCTTTAACTTGAACTCTTTGGCTCACCTTCCCTTAATTGATATTTTGCTGACACGTGCAATCATTAGAAACCAATAAAACATCTTCTCCTACCCTAGGATCTTTACCTTGAACTTGCTTGTTGGGTGCCTCTTGCTCTTGCTCCATGATATCTTGTCGCTTTGAATTTAATTGTTCCTCTTGCTTCCTGATTACTTCATTTGCTTCTTCTTGTGATTTTGATTATGATCTTTCCTCTTTCTTTCTTCTTCCTCTCCTTGGCCCCTTCTTTGTCATTAAATTGCAATAGTTTGCAAATGTCATCTGATTTTTGATGCCTAGATCAAGACTCATGTAGTCATCTATGCAAGCATTAATGTCATATCTTGCAGGGTTTGGCTCCTCTTCTTCCGTTGGTGACTCTATTCTAGGAAAAAAAGGTAGGTTGGAAGGGCCTAGGTGCTGATCCAATTGGAAACCGGTTATTATTTGTATGATTTACAGGACCATTATGATTTGAATTGCTCCCTTCACCCATGAAATTTTGAGTAGCATTACGCATTTGTTACATCATTTAAATAATCAACTAGTTCATTTGTTCTTGTCTCTGAATGAAAGCATCCAGCTTATCTCCCTGATTTGCCATGTTTTTTCTTACCTCAATTGTTCTCAAATCTTGCTGATTAGGCTGCATATAGCCATGAAAGGACCCCCAGGCTAGCAAGAATCAAAGGCTCTAATACCACTAAAATGTCCCCAAATAGTTTAAAAACAAAACCCTGATTTTTTTTTCTAATTTTTCATTGAAACGAGGATATGAAAGCCAATATTAAATTTAAAAATGTAATTTTCTGATTTTTTGAAATAAACCCTAACTGCTGCAAAATTTAGAATAAACCCTAGATGGGCAAAAAATCACTCAAAAACCCTTCAAATATTTGATTTACTTCCAAAAATGCAGAACAACCTTTTACAATGCTAAAATACAATTTTCAGAAAAAATCATTTTTTTACTCATTGCAGGATCCGTACGATCATACGACTAGGGATTTTGCTTATTGTACAGACAGCTGTAGATGTTTTTGTTGTTGTATGGTGCCTAGAAAAATTATGAATTAATATTCTGCTGCTTTAAACCCTAAAAATGCCTCTTTCCAAACTTTGGCCTTGTCTAAGTTATATGGCGCTAGTCTGGTATGCTATATATCCACCTACAAAAGTGTACAACTAGCTAACTTGGCTCAGCTGACCTTCCTGCTGATTGTATTGACTGGAATGAGTTTGGCAGTGCTGAAACCCTAGAAAAATGACAAAATAATTTAGTTCTCTTTCTTCACAAGGGCGATCTACTAAATTGATTTTTTCCCACCCAAAGCTGCCTTTGAAGTTGTTGAAAAAAGCCCCAAAAATCCTAGAAACTTCTCTTAAAAATTCTCCTAAAAATTCTCCAATCTTTCCTTGACACCTTTGAAGGATATTTGCTTGCAAATCAGATTAGGTCCTTGTCGAAATAAGCTTGAAACCTTAAAAATTTGCAGCAACTCACATTGGAAACAAGGGTTTTCATCCTTGATCCCAAATGTGGAATCCGCGAGGATTTCATCCTTGGATGCGCTAGATTGAACAAACTACTCAAATCTGAAAATTGGATGCAAAAGGATAACTTGAATGATTGTCAAATGAAGATAGGCACCTCCTTGATATACCTTTTCAAATTGGGTCCTTGGGTCCTACATTTCTCTCCAAGTATTTAAAAATACTTTTAATTTTAATTTTAAGATTTAAAAAATTACTTTTTATTTTAATGTGTTTAAAAACACTTTTTTTATTTTAATAATATTATTTAAGTTGCCTCTTAGATTAAAAATTACCATGCCCAGCTAAAAATAATATTAAAATTTATTTCCCTTGATTTTTTCTTTAGCCTAAGGGAAATGGAAATAGGCTAGAGGTCTTCTTCATGGCACTATTTCCAAAAGGGGGGCATGACAGGGAAGTACCTAAATTACTCTTAGGATTGTTCATCCCAGCCCCAAGCCCTTGTACAATCTCCACTTTAAGCATTATGAGATCCTACATTGGTCCTTTTGCAGTGATAATGAGGACATTGTCGGTTCCTTTGGCTAGTGCCTTGCTATGAACATGTGGCATCACTAGTATTATGTCATATGTCATAGTCTCCTACTTTCATCTCCATCAATTGCATTCCCCGTAGAGGGATACTTCCCTGATCCATAATTGTATGGATATTTCAATATATATTTTATCATCACGAATCACACTCAACCTTAATGCCCCATTGATTGATCAAGCAGCTGTTCCATATGCAAAACATAGGAAACAGTCCCTATGATCTAAGTTTGATGTTGTTAAGAGCATTTAGCATGAAAGGATATATATATCAACAAAGTAGAGAGCATAAAATATAGACAATAGCAATTCACCTAGAGAAGCACAAAAACTGGAGAAAACTAAAGAAGGGTGAGGGATCTCCCCCTCAAGCTACTATCTTTTGAGCTATTACAATGGTTTACTACCTTCTGGGGGCCTTCATGGACTTTTCTTACATAAACAGCAATGTCCAAACACCACAAAAGACCTGCAACTGCTCTTGCATTTCCCTAATCACGCCACAACTCCTCTAAGTTTCAGAGGTTGAAACAAAATAACTATAAGCTTAATTCAAGCCAACTTGCAAAGAAAATACTGAGGTGCAACTATTACAACGACCTCTCATGGAGGTATTATAGAGCAAGAGTTATAAGCGTCAAAAAGGAGACCAAGATTCTTCAACAACTGTTAACTCCCAAATCTTGAAGGTTTCAACTTCTTCAAACCTCGCAGACTGTGTCTTTTTGTTCTTTCTGAGCAGTTTCAACAACTGTAGAAACCATCTCTGATGACTCTGCTACAGAATGTCAAATTTCGCAGCTAAAGAAATGGTGACAACAGTATTTTGAGTGTACAAGTACAGATCACTTAGAACACCTTTGACTAAGCAAACTGTAATAGTTTCAGCTCAGGTCAAATCTATCATTGATGACTATGTTTTATTTGACATCAATATATTGAGAGTTTGAATCACTCATAACACCTTTGCCGATATTTTGCTCTAACAAATTGTCTTTCTGTAACTCTATTTAAGTGGCTTTCCTTGTAAAATGAGTCTTTAAGAGTGTCTACTGCAAGTCTACAAGATATAGTCTTCTTAAGAACGCCTATGTTCTGCTCTAACACCTTGTCTTTCTGCAACTCTATTTAAGTGGCTTTCCTTATAAAATGATTCTTCAAGAGTGTCTACTACAATCCTACAAGGTATAGTCTTCGTAAGAGCTACTCAGTGACTAAGTTGGCTGACTTCAGGATCACTCCCTCAGGGGCTATTTGTACTTGCACTTCATTCTTACTTTTCAGGATTTAATCGCTTTACATTTATCATCTTCTAATGTTCACATTTCTTTACTGCTCCGTTATTTTCATATCCTTGGGGACATTTCCTTAAAACTTCTCTATTGTAACTGAATACACTTCTGGAGTGGCATTGACCTATTTTTTATTATCTATGAAAATTAAGTAATTTCTACCTCCCTCCCTCCCCTCCTCTCGTCCCTCCGCTATACACCATCTCCTCCCTTTCCATGCTTTTATTGCTGGATTGTGTCGTTTTGACCCTACTTTTTCAAGTTTACCCTTATCGGGAGCAAAGTACGATTTTACATAAATCTCTAAGTCTGGACATACTAGTCATTCAAAATATCATTTTTATTGGATGTGGTTAGTTCCAGTTGACCACTTCCCATGGCACCATAATTTCTTGACTTTTCTTCCAATATTCTCCCTTAAGTAACCAAAATCTGAACTTTTGCAATTTAATTCACCATACTCAAATGATTGCAAGTACAAACCCTTTTTCGGTTGAATTCAACTCTGCCAAACAACCACAACTTTCATGCACCAGCTAAGTTATTTCATTTGAGCGGTATTTTCCCCAAATCAGAGACTGCTTGACCCCTATACCCAAGCTCACATTGATATGATGTTTATATAAAGCCCCCTCACTTGTTCCCAGGTTGGCATACAGCCATAAATTTCTGTGGGTTGTATTATAATATAATTGGGGCATGATATGTACATGTTTTCTCAAATTTTACACTAATTTCTCAATTTTTAAAGGATTCAAAAACATTAGCCATTTTTTAACTTGCCAACTTAAAATTTTAAAGCAAATATAGGTACTAAGGTTTTCATAATAGTATGCATTGTTAGATAATGCTTCAATAAAAAAATATTTTAAGTAATGAAAAGTTTGAAAGAACTAATAATTACGGCAGTCAAACAGGTTAATCTCAAGTGGTAAATCAATGGGGTTTTCATAGGTAGATCCTTGTTCAAATCTCCAGCAGATATGTTACATATTTAAATGTATGAATGTTGAATGTTGAATAAATGCTTCAAAGTATAAATGTTGAATTGTTTTAATTATCACATCCAACAGACAAGATGAGGTACAAGTCCGCATAAATTTGAAGGAAGAGATACTCCTTAGTCATGACATCTTGGCTGAAAGACACCTCACAAGGGGAATTTACCAACAACAAAAAATAGTAGTTATAGATAATAATGGAGCATCAATGTGTAGAACTGATTGGATCACCCACGTCTATTATGTTAAGTTGGCAAATTGGAATCAAATATGGATAAACGTATGTGGATACAGTATGTCAGTACAGTACAGAAAAAAAAAAAACAAATTAAAAAAAAAAAAAAAATTAAAAAAAAACATTGCACTGGATGTATTTATACATATAAAATCATACATATAAATACATATAAAATCATACATATATATGTATTTACAGTCTAAAAACAAAAATTCAATTCAGAATACCACATATCATGCATATGCTCAACAAAACTACCATAAACATTGCAAAGTACAGTATACCAACTCAATAGCAACTTCAAATGTCATGATAGATATTCATTATTCAATACTAAAATAATACGATCACTAATCAGCATCTATTTAATGCACTCCCCTGGAGGGGATCCTTTCTTGGCAATATGAGGCTAAATTAAACAGTCCATCTGACTGAGAAAGTTTTAATGACTATTCATTCAGTATTAGCCTTGATGTATGATGACGGCAAAATATCAATTATCAAAAACCGCTAATAAACCCATCAATGTATCTATTATTAAAACCCGTAAATTCCTTCGACAAAATGATAATAAAAAACAAATCAAAGATAATCAAAAAATCCTGCAGAAAAACTCATGGAAGAATTGCATTTGAATTAAACTGAATTACAGTTCTACGAATACTAATAATACTGGAAAATGTACAAACCCAAATCACGAACGGTAGCTCGAACAACATAACCTCTATCGAGGAGAAGCTTGACGAGCCATGAGGCAATGAACCCCGACGCCCCTGTAACACAAACGAGCTTCCCTGACATTGTTAATTTGGCCCAGCTCAACCTCACTTCTTATTGCTTAGTTGCGGTAGGCGGTATTTTGCAGAGTGGGGGGAATATTGGGTGCTTTAGTGGGTATTTATACAATCGATTTCGGAGATGCCTTCAAGAATGATAGGATTTTTAAGCGGTAGTTAACGAAATAATGATTTTTTTAGGTTCTAAACATATATCTGCTACGACTTAGCTATTAAAATCAACTTCAAAGCGTAAGCAAATGCGTAAGCGTAAGCGTTGATAATTCAGTCGTCGTAACAAAGTAGTTACGTACCGGACACTCCAAAAACAAATTTAACACATGGAGTGATGTTGTAGTAAAAGTGAGCCTACCCAGTCGTTGTCAAGTTTTCTTCCCTCGATTAGCCCGTATTACTATTTGTGGTGGTTAATTACCTATGTCATTGTACTAGCATATATATTTTTTAAAATATTTTTGTTCAAGTGTTTATTATATTTATATATTTTTATGTGTATCACAATTTAACTCATATTT
>VDFB02265443.1:0-45553 GCA_007258455.2 Sequoia sempervirens | reverse complement strand
ACTATAGAAGATTTAATGAAATATTTAAAATATTTAATTGTGAATGGACTTTAGAAGAATTTGATTAAGAGAAGAATATTTAATCTTTATTTGAATAAAATATTCAAGCTAAGATTATATGATAATTAATATAAATAAATCATAATGTTTATTTAATTAATTAAGAAATGAATAAGAAAAGTGATTAAATAAACTTATTTATTTAGTCGAAATGAAAGAATGAACAATATAAATAAATTATTTAGATTTATTTATACGTAGATTGAATTCAAAGATTTAATTAAATATTAAAAATAGTTAATTAATTACCAGACTATTGTGATGTGACCATTTTTAGATGTATACATTGTCTATAAGAGATAAGGAATTGTTCAAAGAGGAAAAAACAACACATAATAAGTAAATGTAACCTAAGCATATAAGCATATAAGCATATAAGCATATAATCATGTAATCATATGAAGATAAATGACTATAAAGAATGCAACATGATAACCATTAAAAGTACATGGATGGAGATGATGTCAATGAACTTAATTATATTGTTTCCCTAGTATGATGAAAGGATGGTGGCATGATCCTTAGTGACCAAAAACACCCATGTCGGTATTTGCATGAAGCCACAAGAAGACACAAAGCTATGATAAAGGAGAAGTTTGATGCTCTTGAATATAAAGATATAGTTGTGAAAGTGTAATATGTAAAGATGAAGCAAAATATTTTTGAATGGAAAGGCTCAATATCCTCCAATAAAATCAAACAAGAAGCATAATGTTTATTGAAATAATATTATTTAATAAACTATAAGATTATTATATTATTAATAATTAACACCTTATTATTAATGTTAATTTGGTTGATTCTTTTGTATTAATTGAGCACCTCTTGTATTAATATAGCTTCTATTGATCAACAAAATACTACTCATTGTTCTCCATGATTTTAATTTGATATCAAGGCATTATTTAACCTTGTTCTTGTTAAGAACATCATGAAGAATTTGCAAGAGGCAATTTTGAAAAAAAATTGAGAGAAAAGTTGCAGAGGAAAAAAATGGTATATGAACCTACCACATGCACCAAGAATTTGAATACTCTACTATTTAAAAAATTCAAACCCTAATGTCACCCTTCCAATAGTCTTTGTGTGAATATGAGTGCATAATGTTGCTTTGAGCTGCTAGAAACAAAATAAAATTTTGAAAATTTTGAAATAAGTTGGTCAATTGATAGAGATTGGATCAAAGAAATCAACCAAAATTGTGAATTATATTTAGATTTTAAAGGGAAGCAAATCCTATTAAGTTTTGCTTGATCCTACATACTTGTGTGTCAAAGAAAGGAAAAAATATATATATTTTTAAATAATATCCCACCCTTATAAATTTTGATTAAAGCTAAAAATTTAGAAGCATAATATTAGATTCAAAAGAAAATTAAGACACAAAACACTATAATAGTTCATATGAAATACTTACAATCTCTTTATATTCTATTACTATAAAGGGAAATCTTCAAAAGTACATAATATTATAACAAAACAAGACTATATTATTAATGTTTTCACTAGATTGTTTTTGGAGTATTATATTGTGTAATCCATTTGGCTGTTACATATTGCAATAAGCAAGCAACATTTAGTAAAATTGTATCTCTAATTCATATTTATGAGTAAATTTGTCGTGTCAAATTATTGCATCTAATGCTTAATAAAGTTAAAACAACAATTTCTATGGCATTGGACTTATGATTTTTTGGGGAGAAATAAGGGTGTACAAAATACCTTTCTTTGAAGAAATAAGGACCTTTCAAAAAAAATGGTTTTAAATGCTCCAAAATAATTTTTCTAGATTCTCAATTGCTAATAGGTGATAATTATTCAATCTAGAAAACCAAAGTCAAAACTCAACTTGAGTTTGATGATTTGTTAAATATTTTTTATTATATAAGCAACATTTACAGGGCACTGGACCCAAACACAAAAGGCCCAACAAGGTTGAAAGTTCAGCAAAACATAAAAGGGTCAAGGGCCTCTGGCCAAAGATAGCAAATCGACAAAAAAAAAAAACATGGTTTTTTAAAACATAAAAAAAAGGAAGCACAAAAATACATAGAAATATTCTCCTAGTCTTCCTTGAGAAAATTAAAGAGATCCCAACTATTAGAGCTGGTGCTAGCACCTTTTGAATTTTCATGATTTTTTATTTCACCCTTTAACACTGAACTAAGGGTGCTTGCTAAGTGGCAGATGACCTTCAAAGTAAAGAAGGAAAGACCACCCAAATTTCTTTCCAAACCATCAACTCAATTCATTAGAGAAACAACATCCTCGAAAATCTTCATACATTTAGAGCAAGTGTCCATATTATGTTTCTCTACAAGGGTGTGTCTAGGTCTTCAGATTTGGGCAACATAGCATTAAGTTTTGGGAATAGGCTAGGTCCATATATCCACATCCACATCATCTTCCTTCTCGTCCTCCCCAATCAAATCACTATAAATATTATCCAGAATGAGGTTAGCGATAGGATGACCTGCTAGTCTGTGAGACCTTTGAACACAAAGGTTAAGATTGTCAACTTCCTTAGCTAAATCTAGTCCCCTTTTTCCATCTTGCTTATTTGTAGCATTAGTGTTGTCCTCCTCCTCATCTTTGAAATTCTCCTCTTCAACACAAAATTTTCTTGAGGATTTTTTCTTTTTCTTGTAGATGGGGCCTTCAAGTTAAGAGTTGGCCCTTTTTTTGAAAGCTTTACAAGGGCTATTTTTAAGGTCACAAAGACTAATAGTAGCAATTTTTTGGTAAGTGGGTTGGAGAGTTTTATAGGGCTTAGGCTACGAGTTAGGGGTTTGCAATCATGCATGGAGCTTATTTTTTGGGTAGAAATTGTCTTTTTTCATTTAGAGGGAGGTGTTTCATACTTCTTAGAGGGAGATTTTGGAGGGTTCTCATTAGGAAAGCTTTCAAGCAGGGGTTCCTCAATTAGACAAGCCCTAATAGGATTTAGGGGGAAGATGGATAAATGAAAGGGATAGAGCTTGAGGATGAACCCCTGGTGGAGTGGGATAGGTGACTTATCATGATTTTTGGTTGCCACATCTAGTGCTTCCTTCATCAATGCTTCTAAAGAAGAAAGAAAATAAAAATGGAAACTAATAGATGTATTCTTTCTAAAATTTTTGAGAAGAGGAAGGTGGTAGAAATAATAACAGTTAATACGCTCTTCTAGCGTAATATACTTCATTAATAGAAAACATACCTTGTCCCAAGGTTGAGGTAACTTCACCCTTTCATAGCCCACATGCAACTTGACCAAAATTTCACCATTTTTGAAGAACAACTCCATACTTTCCATATCCAACATCTTGCTATTCCTTTTAAGCCTTTTGCAAGATAAACCCGTTGATTGGGAAATAACATCCTCACTCACTTCAAAAGATATGCCCCCATTTAACCTGCCTTTTATTCCATGTACTCACAAACTATATTGATAGATTTTCATCATGCTTGTTGAGGCTCTCAAGGAACAGAGCCAATCACCTTCAACACAAATATACCAAAGCAACATGTCATTTCTAAACTCATTGCAAGATCCAAGCTCTATCCTCACTCTATCAGCTCCCATAATGTAGGTGTTTCCTGAGTGGTTGTACTATAAATAATTCTAGGAAATGTTGTCAATTATGGGAGCCAAGAAGAGTAAATTGGTGGGGTTTCTCAAAATGAGAAAGATTTTTCTAAAACCGAGCTTTATTGTCAATAATAAAGATGATTGAATGATATTGATGAAATGTGTTTGGGATAAAGAGAATCCTTAGGTGAAGGAAAAGTAACAACTTGTTCATAATCCATGCCCTTTTTAAATCATCCTTATATGGGTTAGTAAAACCACCCATGCCATTAATACTTTTCAAGAGATTGAAGAGGCTAGATTTAAAGTACATAACATATATATAATTAAGCTTCTTGATAATAGACAGGTTCTTATTAATGAGAAAGACATTCTAATAATTCAAATATCATTCTATGATGACATGGTATGTGACAAATATCTTAGTCTTTACCACCTCATCAATCAAATTCTGTGAGGTCACTAGAATTACACACTAATTATGAGCTATCATGAGAAGCCTTAAGGTCAAATAAAAAATATTACTTTTTATCCAACCCAAATCCCTTCGCATCAAACCTAGATATTTTTCCCATAATTTCCAAAGATTGAAAAGAAGGGCTTTTAACCAATTTTTAAAACATAAAATATATAAATATATATTCAAAAAACTTAATATTACTATAGGACCTCATTATTAGGAATAATATTATTAAGCTTTTCTTTTAAAAGAAGTCTTCTAACATCCTCCAGGAGACTCAAATTATTTCTCCAACATCTTAGGGTATTCAAAATTATTCCCAGATTATCCATAGCATCAACCACTCTATTACCTTCTCTATATATATGGGATAGTTTATAGGCATCAAAACCCTACAATAGTTTTTAAATATCATTAATATTTCACTAATAGTCCAACCCACCTTTAGATTTTCCTTCACAACATCTATGAAAAGTTTAGAGTCACCTCCAAGCTGTAACTTTTTTATCCCCGGTGAGAGGGAAATTTTCACCCCCCACAACATATCCATTTCTTTAGCCATGTTATAATATTTCTTCCCCAATCCTCCTAAGAACCCAACAATAACCTATCCATTAGGGTTATTGAGAATACCACCACCAATAAACAAACTTGGGTTTCCTTTCACAACTCCATCGAAATTGAGCTTTCCCCAATCTAGAGGAGGAGGTTTCTATTTAGTATTATGGAAAGCTAAAACATTAGAGTTTTCAAATCTAGCAAGGTCTAAATTTAGCCCCCATCTATTACCAATACTGGACTCCATAGTAGGAGGGAAACTCAAAATTTTCTAGTTGCTAAGAGGTAAAATTTCCACTAACAACCTGGAGCAAGACCCAAAAACCTCCCTAACATTCTTTTTAGAGCTCCAAAATATTTTTTAGTCCTTTCTTTCCAAATAATCCAACAAATATTTGGTGGATTTTGTCTCCATAACTCCCTAATTAAAGGGTGAGTATAAGGACATGTCCAATTCTCAATAAACCCTTTAGGTTTTCATTCATGGTCCAATTGAAGCCCAATTTTGCAAAGCATAACACTATATTTCCTTAAAGAAGGGAAAATGATTAATAGGGACTAAGTTGGGTGAGATGACTAAATGAAATCCATGTTAAATTATCCACATACCAACCATTGGTCTGATACATTTAAAAAAAATTGGAAACTCAAGTAAAACATTAGGTGTACTTGCTCCACATAATAATAGCTTAAACAACATAATCTAACCAATGTGGTATAAGTCATAACATGATATCATATTATCACATCTATATTAAATGATCTATGACTAGTATGATCCATGAACAATATGCATAATCAACAATAACACATAATTTTGAAACACTAAAATGATCTAATATACACAAGTACAACATATGCACATCCCATAATGCATTGTTAGGAAACTAACACACAAACATAATGTAGCCTACCTATTCCTATCATGTGATGTTAGTGGTAGAATTACAATGCATTTATATTGAGTTGTTAGATGATCAATTCTGGTATTATTGTTCTATGTTCTAATTTTTTGTTTCCTCTATGGTTATTTTATTGATTTGTGTGATGTGTCCTAGGTTAGGGAAGATTGGGTAAAATCCACTTTAAGAAAACTAAGATAAACCTAACTAAATTTAAAAATCATCAAGCAAAACAAATCCAAGAACAATCTTGAATCCTACTATAGATCTAGGAAGAGAATGAAAAAATAATGAGCCTTAGAGCTAGCTCTTCTAGAAGAGACATTCAAGATAGAAAATGTCACTTAAACAAATCATCAATAAGTCTTAATAAGAGCTCAATTAAATACATATAAAGAAAAAAAATATTCATACAAGGATTTCCATTACCACACTTCTCTTGAGGTTTTCTAGAACACATCCCAATGCTACCACCACCATGTACCACATTTTAGTGCTCCAATATATCATCAAGAACTCCTCTTGAAGAGAGTCATAAAAAGACATCACAAGTAGTCCTTAAATAAATTGCATTGCCACCTTTAAGAAACTTGATCCTTGTGAAGAGGATAGTCCTCTATACATTCCCCCATTTCACTAGCATGTACCATGTGAGGAGGGATTTTTCAAAGTGTAGGATGTACACAAAATATGTGTTTCCTCAATTTTGACCCATACATAGTAGTGGTGGGAATATTGGGAGTAACACGTATTTTGGTGAAACTAATGTGAATATCAAATCCTTTTGCAATATTCTCTCACTTAAATCCCCATTCTATTTCATTCTTTCTCTCCTTTTCCATTTTTAAGTTTTTATTTTGTGGTACTTGAGGTACCCTAATTTTTTCTTAGCCTAATAAGACTTTAGGGTTAGATTCCCTCTAATTAACCTCTCACACATGTTGGAGTTTTCCCTCTATATACAAGTGTGTTTCTTGTTGTTTCCTTCTCCTTAGTCTCTAAGGTTCTAAATTTATTGACATGTTACTAAACCATAAATTAAAAAATGGTGGACTCCTCTTGTATGATCACTTTTATAACTTTATATTTTATATTGACTTGTTATCCCATATAATCCCACTTAAAATTTATCACTTGATCCCTTGGTGCCTCATGGTGTTGCTAGCCCCTATCATTTGATACCATTGTTTGGCCATGCTTGCATACATATGGAATTAGGTCTCACTAATTTTTTTCCCTATATTTTTTGCTTGTCTTTTGTAATACATGTGTCACATTTCTATTGTAACACACACACTACTTACATCATGCCTTTCACATGGAGTCCAATTTTAAGTTAATAACTCACTATCTTGCATCATGTTTACTTAAAACAAGATTGTAGTTGCTAGATTTTATGATGATGTCTAGCCTTTGTGCCTAGTTGGTATGCTCTTACTAGGTTGTTTCCCACATCTACATTGGGAATAATATTTTGGAAATATTGACAATTTTTTCACAAATGGATAAATTTTAGTGCATTATATTGGTGCTTTGTATTACAAGCTTGAATGTGGATCCATTCTGTTTCTTGTAATGAATGATGGATGTTGATCTTTAATTGATCAAATTTGATGAAAATGGTTTCATCCATTCAAAAAGGTATCAAGTTGTCATACTTTATGTCAGGAAAATTGTGATGTGGTGCTAGTTGTAACTCTTACTAGGATTGATGTGGAGTTTTATTGGTAAATAAGGTGGTGGGATATAGTCTAGAAGCATATAAAGGATTTATTTATGAGATTAAAAGATTCTAAATTTTCATTGCATTGTGGGTGAACATCTTTGAATCACAAACTTTATGGTGGGTCATTCTCTTACATTTGAGATATGTCATGATTATCGATCTTGAGTTGAGATTTTAAGATAAAGGTATTATTTCCTAAAAGATCATTTGATTTTCAAGGCACATGGAAAATGAATGTTATATTGTATTGCCACATGTACCTATCCTAATGAAATTCTTCAATCTCATTGATCGAAATGGTGGGTAAAATTAGTTTTTAGCTTCAAGTGAGTGGTGGACGCATAATATAGACATGCACCAAGTTCACTCTGCATCACAAGAGCCTTTCACATCACAACTCTAAAGAAGTGCATAATACACAAAATTCTAATGTGTGAAAACTACCAATCCTTTTTCATAAGCAATACCAATGATAGAGTTTTAAACATAATTGAAGATGTTAATTTTAGTGGAATTAATATTTTCAAATTTTATGCAATCATTTAATATAGATTTGGAGAAGGAGAAAATGATTCTTATAGGATTGCTAAAATGAAACAAGGGATTTCAAGATCATTTTATCATTATTATAAGGAGTTGAAAGAGTTGTGGATGTTGCAATAAGGGAGAAGTTTGACATTGATTTTGTATATATTGGTGTTCTACAAATTTAAATTTCTACAATTGAAGCAATTGATAGATAGGCTTTTGCCTCTAAATTGGGTTAAGGTTTCTAGGGTATTATTTTTACTAAAAGTATTTTTCCATTGTTTTAGGAGGTTTCTTCCATAGATTAATTTTTCAACATTCTATTGTTGTAAAGCTTGTATTTGAGAAAAACCCTAGGAAACCTTGTACTTTCAAAAAATAGAAAAATTCATCCTAACCCACCCATTCCAAATACATCTAGACCATGATTCGATGAAACAAATACATTTCTCATCGTAAAGGTTAAAACATGCTCAAGGAATTGGTTCCTTCTTAGATAAGTTACAATATAGGGCTAAACATGTTAGAGATGTTGCCTGTCCCTTCCATAAAATATAATTTGTTTACATACTGTTACAACCATGTAGAGAAGTCAATGCCCTTTTGCAACTTATGAAGGTTTGACTTTAGTAATTTTGTTGTGCCTAATTTATTTGTTAGATTTGATATTATAAATTTCATTCATGCAAATTATGACCCATGTATTAGGTAATTTAAGATTGGTGAAGGAAAATAATTGTTCACATTAAACAAATAATTGATCAAAATTGTGTTCAATTTGGATCCCATGCCTAGTTACTAGATACAATTGGATAAAATATACAAAGAAGATAAAAAATATAGAAATAGTTATGGGGTAAAATGACTCCAATATCATAGAGTGGGAGATAGGGTGGGAATCCTAGTATGTTTATTCCAAATAAAGAGATGAAACCTTTATAATATAAATACTTTTGAAGAATACTTTGAAATATGACCTATATAGCCTTATTTTAGGTCATGGGTATGTACTATAAGGTCTAGATGCCTATAACACTAATGATGCTAGCTATTGACATTCAACATAAGCATGTGAATAGGTTTTTTAATTTTTTCTTCCTTCTTAGCTAACAAAATTCACAAAGAAATTATATCAATGAAGAGAGATAACATGATATATTTGTTTAGGTGATACTATTTTCTTTTACATATTATGTTTTATATGGGTAAGAACCACTGGGATCCTTCTCTTATATTGAATCCCATGTCACCAAAGGGAAAAAATCTACCTATCTACGAATGGAGGATTTTTTTGGACCTTCATTACAAGAATGTTGATTATTGTTTTTTTGAAGATCACTTTAAAGTGAAAATCATGACAATGTTGGGACACAATAGTGGAATAATTTTAAAATGGTTCATTAAGTTCCTTAGGAAAAATGATTAAATTTGGAGGCCCAAGTTAATCACATTATACAAACCAATATTTTCCACATTCATGTTACATCATTATTCCATCACTAATATCACAAAAATATGGTTCTTCTCTTTCACATCCACTATAATATTCATTTCCATCCACATCTAATCTTATTCATTCATTTCCACCATTATCAATTCCACAAAAAATACCATGACATTCTTCACTTCCACCATATGTGTCTCATAATTTAAATAAATTTCAACCAATGACACATTATCAAACTTATTCTTGTCCATTCACAATATCACCCTTCACATCATATCAATCCACTCATCAACCCACATTTTCATCTCCAAATCAATGTTTCTCTATATTGCAACAACCTCCACCTTTTGGATCAATTAATTACATACCTACTAGTCCAACTTCTCTTGATCAAGAATTGAAAGAGATAAAGGATACACTTAAAGGAATACAAAGTGGGACGTTGAATAAATGAAAATAATATAAATTTGAATATCTATGTCTCTATCCTTTCGATTGTAGCATCACAATGACACTTTTTCCTCCTAAATCTGAGATGCCTAAATTTGATCAATATAAAGGAAAATAGGATCCACGAGGTCATGTCAAGGAATTATTCGTGTCTTGTCAAGAAGTATCCTATAGCAATGTGTATTTGCTAATAATTTTCGCTCAAAGCTTAGGAGGTCAAGTAGTGGAATGGTTTATGCACCTAACTTTGAGATCCATCACTTCATTTTTTAAATTACCTAAGAAATTTATAACACATTTATCTTATAATATTGAACATGAAATTGCAATGCTAGAATTATGTAATGTTAAGTAACAAAATGGTGAAATATTTGTTAAAATTAAGAAACAATCACAAAACCACGAGCCACGGGATCAAACAAAAAAAAAGACACCTTCCACACAAGAGATCTACAAACAAGAATTGCTAAATTTGAATCAACAAGGAAAAGTTACAAAAGAAGCTTTCAAGAAGATATGAAAGCTCCAAATATTTCTCATGAATAATATCCGAGAAGATTAATAATTACAAAGAGATCAATCCTTAAGAAAGGAGATCAAAACCCTAAAGGTGAGGACCCTAAGATGATTAAATTAGCATGTGACAAGTGTCAAGATCATAATGAACAAGACAACATGACTAATTTAATAAAGCATAAATAAAGATTCCTAAGTTTAGCTTAAGTGAAATAAAGTAAAGGTGACTTAATTAATTAATCAACATGATTAAATTAATCAAGTAAACAACTTATTACTCTAACACCCCCCCTTAAGATGAACTTAGGGAGTAGCTAAAAACCCTAAAAATAATGCAATATGTATGAGCAGAGATTCCTCTTTCAGCATTTCAACAATCCTTCTTCGACATTGTAGCTTCTTCATGCTTCTGGATGTTCCTTTGTTCCTATCTTTTGGGACAATCTTGCCTTGTTTGGAGGCTTCTTTAGTCCTTCACTTGGCTTTCATCTATTTTTGGAGTAGATTTTTTCCCACAAGGTTTTCTCTATTTCCCCACATTATAAAGATCTTTTATTTGTACGTGGGTACCTTACTTGGCCTTGTTTCTCGGGACCCCATCTTGCATTCTTTTTAGGGTTTTTAGATACTCCCTAAGTTCATCTTAAGCGGGGGTGTCAAAGTTATCTTGCATTAGCTAATAATTAATTAATCTTTAATTGATTATTAGTCTAATTTATTCTCACACTTTAGCTAAACTTAGGAATGTTTTACTAGTTGAGTTAATATTAGATCATTATGTCTCATCTCATGTGATGCTAACACTTGTCATGATCTGATCCTTTCTCATTTAGGGCTTTTCTCTTATAAGCATTCAACCCTCTTTTTATTTACTTCCCGGGTAATGCATTTTTGCTTCATGTTTGTAGAGCACCATTCTTGTGTCTCTTGAACTTCTTTGGTGACACGTTATTTACTTGTAGGTGTTCATTGGGATCTGTGAGGTTGGATTATCAACTTCTACAAGATTTACTACCTATTTGCAACAATGGTGAAATATAGCAAGTAGATTTCCTTGCCATGTCCCCAAAAAATAACTTGTTCACATTTTTGTTCAAAATCTTAATCAGGAAATGGTTTTTCATCTTCAAGTTCATTATGTTTCAAAATTTGGTAAAATCATAGAAAAATGTGTCACCATTGAAAAAGCTCTTATCACAAAAGGCCTAGCCAAAATCCTTGCTAAAAATAATAATCAAGCTAATGACAAACCAAATTGTTGGTCCAAAAATCAGATTTCAATTTGTGATGGGGTCATTGACTCAAAACATACTAAAAAAAACCTTCATCTTTTAAATAAAAAAGTATCCAAATTTTTTAACAACCTACCAATGTCACTATTCCACGTGGATAACCAAAGCAAAATTTTACTCCTAGATACATAAGTAATCTTTCTTAGGAGAACAAATAGAGGTTGTGTTTCACAAACTGGTACAAGTTAACATGTTCACATTTCCTATTACCAGACCTTTCAATGAAAATAAAACAAAGCATATGTGGTACAAAGATAACAAGTTATGTGAGTACCATCGTATAAAGGGTCATTCTACAAGCAAGTGCATGAAGTTGAAAAACTATATCCAAGACCTTTAGATCAAGTAAATATTGAAATTTAAGGTAACTCATCAAATTCACCAAATGAAAAATCGAGAATATACCAAGATTCTTTTCCTAAGCATGACCAATCTTAGTCTTCTACATCTCAACAAGGTCAAAACCAATATAATCAAACTAATCATATTTTTTATAACAAGGTTTCCTATTCCTATGATAAATTTTTAGGCCATATTGAGGCTCATAATACCTAAGTTGCTACCATTAATATTAAATCCTTTGATTGTCTTGTCACTACAAGACATGGTAAAATTATCATGCAAGGAGCCCTTGCATCTTCATCCTGATCTATGCCCAAAGCTAACGCTTTGGTAGACATGTATGGAAAATGTGGTAGCATAGACAAGGAAATGAGTTGTTTGAAAAATTCCCTCAAAGAAATGTGGTGAAAAAATGCCTCATTTTTTCACCACATTTCTTTGAGTCACTTTTTTCAAACAGCTCATTGCCATGTCTATGCTATCGCTTACTATTATGCTAAATGATAAATTTTTTCCAAGCATCCATAGTTTGTTTGAAAACACTCATTTTAGGATTTTAGCCATAATAGCAAGGAAGTGAATTGTTTGATAAAATGCTTTGGTAGACATGTATGGAAAACATGGTAGCATATACAAGGCATTTTTTCAAACAACTCACTACCTTGTCTATGCTATTGTTTACTATTATGCTTTTATAGATTTTTTCAAAGCATCCATAGTTTGTTTGAAAGCACCTATTTTAGGATTTTATCCATAGCAACAAGGAAGTGAACTATTTGATAAAAAAAATTGGTAGACATGTATGAAAAATGTGGTAGAAGAAATGAGGCATTTTTTCAAATAGATCATTTCCCTATCTATTCTATTGCTAACTATTACGCTTTGGTAGATTTTTTCAAAGAATCTTTTTTTTTTTTAAAGCACCTGTTTTAGGCTTTTAGCCATAGCAGCAAGAAAGTGAACTATTTGATAAAATTCTTTGGTAGACATGTATGGAAAATGTGGTGTCATAGACAAGGAAATGAGTTGTTTGAAAAAATGCCTCAAAGAATGTGTCTCATGAGGATGGTTGATCACCAACTTGCCTATGCTGTTTACTAATATGTTTTGATTTTTTCCAAGCATCCATAGTTTGTTGGAAAGCACATATTTTAGGATTTTAGCCATAGTAGCAAGGTAGTGAACTATTTGATAAAATTATTTGGTAGACATGTATGCAAAATGTGGTAGCATAGACAAGGCAGTGAGCTATTTGAAAAAATGCCTCAAGGAAATAGTATGATTGCATGGTCTTCTTTCTCCTTGATAGTCTCATTATACATTTGGTCTCTTGATATTTGACCTTGGGTATGATATGTATAAATAGTTGTATAAATATTTTTTCATAGGGTTAATTATATTGTTGACCAAAAATGATAGTGTAATTATTGTCATTAGAGAAGGGTTTCTTTCTTTATTAGGGAACTCATCAATGTAAGAGTGAAGCATGATTATGAATATGGATTAAGATGAAAAATGCTTGATATAGATTTTGGATATAGGATTTTTTTAGATAGGTTGGTGGATATTTTGATTTGGATGGTGGATTTATTGGACTTGGTAGATAATGGTTTGTATCTAAACCTTATGGGAATGTTGATGTCATGGCATGGTAATATATGGGAATGTTTTTGAGCAAGTTCTTGAATCATATATAGTTTCTCAAATGATATGAGATTGCATTTCTTTGAGGCATTTTTTCAAATAATTGACCGCCTTGTCTATGCTATAGCTTACGATTTGATTTGATAGATTTTTTCGAAGCATCCATAGCATAGAAAAGGTAGTGAACTATTTGAAAAAATGCACCTCAATAAAATGTGGTCTCATGGAATTCCATGACAAGAAAATGTGATTAGTAGCTGCTCTTAGTTATTAGTTATGCAATGTGAAGTAATTGCATAACTTCTTATGTTGACTTTCTAAAAAACTATAAATTGTAATTGAAATTTTGTCATCTATCAACATCTAGTTATTAGTTATGCAATGTGAAGTAATTCTTTGAGTTTGAAAGATGTGCAATGCAATGCAATCAATGATATGAATATAAACTATAAAAATCTATTAAGTACAATTCATTAGTTAAACTCTTTATTTTATTACCTAAGTGAAGCTTCGAAGTCCACCTCCACTGGGAGGTGTTTTTGTGAAATCTCCAGATTAACCTATTCAACATCCAAAATCAGACATTAGAATGCCATTCATATAAAAATGCTATTCACATGTAATATTTATAATTGTTTACTAGTTACATACCTCTGTAGTACATGTTATTGTGTAATAGGGAGGTGGAGGACCTCTAAAAATTGAATGAACACTATGACCTTGAAATTTCATTGTAATCATTAAACTAAATTAGTTAATCTTCAATTTCAAAAATGAAATTAAATAAATTAAATTCAATGAACTTACTAACAGTTACCTAACTATCAAGGCTGAAAGCCTCATTAAGGAGGGCATCTATCATCACCAACTACTCAGTTATAGATATAGCCTACACACTAGTGTCCTGACTATGCATGGGGTCATAACCATAGGGTGACCCACAAGCCTAAAAAATATGGGTGGAACCCTACTCCTTGAAGACTCCCTCGGTTCATGTTGTGTTGCAGGACTAGCATGCTATATGATGCTTTGGGTCAAGGAACTAATGGATTGCAATGTCTAGACCTTAGCACTCTCCTTCACAATGGAAGGGATAGCCACGTCCTCATAGGCTAGTCTAGTGAGTACTTGTCTCGTTGACCACTATGGGTCAAGACGTGCCCCTGGTCTATCCTATGTGGAGCCTCCACCTCTACCCTAAAAGTTTTGCATATTTGGGAATTTATTGAGGACAAACTCGTAGTAGAGTTTCCTCAAAAAATATTGTGGGAGCTCATTATTGTTGCATGAAGGATGGTCAAAAACCATCCACCACCTCTACCAAAAATGGTTCTTTATCCCTTGGTGGTTGCACCAATGGATATGGAACCTCTTGCTTGAAAGGTGTAGAGGTTGATTTGTTTGTGGGTTTGTGAAAAGGGAACACAAGTTGAAATTTGTATTTTTTTCATTTTTGACTTGTTTATAAGATATTTTATTTGCATATAATTGTCTAAAATCTCTTCTCTTATCTGACCAAGTAGTTATTTTCTTACTAATTGAATCTACATTTGATAACATAGATTCAAGAGATTGAGCAAGCGTGGCTCTATGTGAGGTTGAACTTGCAGGGTCTTTCAACCTTGCAATTATGACCTCAATTTATTTTTTGTTATTTTCAATTTTCCCTATTAAATTTTCTTATGTTCCAAGGGAATATTGAGGAATTATTGGAGGTTTTTTTTTGGGTTGTTCTTCATCAAGTATTTGGTGTTGAGGTGATTCAGGATTTTGAAGAGAAGCAGGTTCATTATCAATTTCCATAAATTAAATAAATTTACATCAAAAAACATATTAAATCTACCTATTTAGTAACAAATTCACACAAAAAAATCAAAGCTTACTCCTTCAACCTCCCCGACATCATGGCAGCATTTTGGCAAAGATTTGACAATGATTTGGTGAAGAAATTGGTCTCTAATAATGTGAGCACAGCCTTGAGGTTTTGCAGGCTGTGGGTTTGAAGGAACTTGTAGAAAATAAGAATGAGGAAATGTTGCTTTTTTGTTTATATGAGTTAAAACATGCTCACATTATAACATGATTTTGTTATGGATTTTTTAAAAATTCAAAGATGGGTGGCCACTTTTTGGCCCCTCATCTTCTTGCACCCACCCCTAAGATGCCATTAATTGTTTGAGATTGATGTGATGAGATAAGGAAAGACTTTCAAATGTATTTCAGCACATTAAGGCCCCTTAAGGACATCATTTTAGTACAAATTAATTATTGTATATATGGATATGTGACAATGATGTAAGAAAGACACGGGAGACCTACAAACTTATTGAAAACTCCAACATTCTTACTTAGCTTGCATGATGATATTGTTATGATATATATAGGATAATTATGAGCAATTCCCTATTTTACAGGTATTCTCCATTATTGATCAAGAATTTTGTAGGGTATCAATCAAAGGTACATGTTTAATTTCTAAAGTTAATTGGATGTTTCATGTCAAGGAAAGGTGCATAAAACAAGGGTTTCTTCATGACACAAGTGTCTCTATGATTGTCTCTAAGGTTAGTTTAAAGGATGGGTATGATTTATTTATTCCTAAGGCCACCATTTCTATTTTAGCATTGTAGTAGCTAGTTGATTGATGCAAGGATTGTAAAATAAATGAAAGTGTGTTTGGTGCAGCCTTAGTAATGCAGCATATGAGTTCACCTTGTTTAATTATAGTTTACAGTATTTTTTTATGAATGTTCTTAGTTACATAGAGGAGTATGTTTGTTTAATCATAGAGATTCAATTATTGTCCATGAATGTACTCTTGGTTTTCATATTTTGTTCACACATGTGTTTATATGAGAAGTTTGAAGCTTGATTCTATTTCCCAATATGTTTAAGATACCAGTTTGTTGTTACTTGTCTACCACCAGATTTAAAATATAAAAATATCATTTTATTTATGTTGTAGTTTAGTTTCCTACTATTCCTACATGCACTAATAAATTTTAGAGGGTCACACTAGCATGAGATCTTGATAGATTTATCCATTTATAAGTATTGTCTAACTTATAGTGCATTGTTTTAGTAAAATATATCTTTAGTGAGATCATGTTAAATAAGTATGCAAAGGACTTAATGACGAGTTTACAAGATGTAGGTGTTTATGAGAATTAAGGGATCCATTTTGGTGAGTGAAACTTGTTACATGTGTGGGTACACTTGCATACTTGTCTATATTTATTATTAATGAGGTCTAGTAGGTGTGTTCCTATGACCATTAGGACATGGTAGTCAAATCCTTATTCCAATTTATGTCCCTCTTAAGGCCTCAAGAGAATACCTCTAGTTTCTATAGAGATTGGAGAAGAAGATGATATGCACTAATCCTATGTATTGGTCTAAAATTATCCTCTCCTTATTGATGAGTCTATCTATTTACCTCAGATATATTGTTCCCCTCTTCTCAATTTGAGTAATGGTTCTAGAGGAGAGGGCCTATAGTTTTTAGTTCCTATAGACTAAATAAATCTATAGATCAAATTCACAGATAAAGGGTCACACCCATGAATGTCATGGTTCTATCCATGAAATGTGTGGTCAAAGCTCTATGCTACAAATATAATTTAAAATTTTGTATACTAGTTTTGTATATTCTAAACAATTTAAAAAATTAAAAATAACATGAAAAATGAGGGAAATCGACATATTCTACTTCTAAACACCCAAAGACATAAATCTAATGTCATATCATATTAGTCCATGCCAAGTTATATCCTTTTCATACCATTATCTTACATTACCAAATCAATATCTCTCTTAAGGTGAATGTGAAAATGAGATGTTAGTATTTAACTTTTACCTTACCATTTATAGTTGAGGTGATTTTCTCACTATGTATTTTTACGTACCTTACTCATTTACAATTAATACATGGGTACATGGGCATGATGATCAAAATTTTTTATTAATGAAATTTCAACTTTTTGATGTATTTTTTTATGAATTATGTGCTAGTGCATTTATTATCACCATTTCTTTTACTCTACTAGCATTTATGATTGACATGCTTGTGATTGAAATGACATACATTCTTGGTCATCCCATATGTTGATACTTATATTTTTAACATCCTTTGACACATATTTTATTATACCCATGATGAGTACTATTTCTTGGGGACAAGATATATTTATGAGACAATAAAATTATCTTTGACATATACCCCATGTGATCATTATAAATGATGTTGCTTTATATGATTTTTCACATGCTTGATATGCTTACATGTTCCTTATAACATTTATGTCTATCTTTAATTTATCATTTTTCTATAACAAAAGGAACCTTTTACATATCTTGATGATTGTATCTATTTCATGTGCTTACATATTTATCATATAATGATCTTTTTTCTATACTGAACACTTTAACATGGTAATCAATAGTCTCATTTCCTTATATTCCTTGCATCCTATGTATGCAATCAATTAGAGAGAGGACATGCACTTCATGAGTTTGATGATTGTGATGCAATTATGATAATTTTTGGTACATGATAAAGTTTCATCATTGCATCCAAATGGAGTCATTTTACCACACTATATATAGTCAGACCATGTTTCATATCCAAATAGAGATACTTTGGCATCTCATTCATATTTGAATGGATTCCTTACATGAAAATTTTCAAATAGTTAGAGCCCTTTTTACATTTGCTCATATCCAAGAAAAGCCCTCTCATTGAGGCATTAGTAGAGTTAAATCTTTATTTTGTATAGTTAGACTCCTGATGTAGGAGCATCTAGGGCGAAGAGCAATCTTGCATCGACAAAAAAAATGAGTTACTTCTTTCCCAATAAGGGTTGAATCAGTTTGAATTTGCTAAGTATGGCGGTCTACAAGCATTCAGGTCTTAGAAGCAAGTAGCATGAAGAAGGAAATTTTTTTGATGTTCGGCGTTGGTCAACATACTCATTGATGTAACCTGAACATCTCAAACAGACCTTGTTTTATGTCTCATTGATATACCAATGGCGGGGGGAACAACTGTAAACGATCATGAGGAATTCACTTTGGAGGGAGGTTCACATATCGGTGGGATGACATTCAAAGTCCCTTCAACATTCCAATGAACTATAAGCATACTGACAATCTGTATTGAGGAGACTCTGGGTTATCAGTAGGAGTCATTTGTGAGTCCCTTCGATGGAGCCATAAGGTGTATCAAGGCGACGACAAGATTTTCAGCTGATAGGATTACAAGTCCCTTCGATATTCCGATGTCGAGGAGACAAATATTTTTCGGTGAGAGATCATGCAGGGCCTATTTGACATCCTGATAGGAGCTTCATCAACGAGACGTGGCCATATTGGAGTGAGAGGATTTGAAGTCCCCTCTATAGTATGATGGGGGAAGGTGGACGAAAATGTGAGTAGATTGATGGCAATAGACAGGCAAGTTAGGTGGCGACACATGGCACAGTGTTATTCATTGATTGCACATCATTATTGTGAATCAACACAATCATTGGCCAAACAATTTCAAACCTGAAGCCGATGGTTGAAGTCACTGATAACCATGTAATTTTTTGCAGGATCTTGATCTTTATTAGACGACGAGGCAGTACTAAGACAGTATGGGGGAAAAGATGTTGAAAGGTTAAGTCGACCTGAAGGAGGAGTATAGGTATATAGAGACAAAGAAAAGGTGGCAGAAGAGAGATGGTCAAGAGATGGAAGAATAGAGTTGAAGGCTAATTTGCATGTTTGATCGACATTTTGTAATTTCAAGTAGCCCATGTAAAATTGTAATTTCTTTTCCATTTTGAAATAGTAAAATATCTATATTTTCTTCCTGCATATTGGTTGTTCTTTTTGTGTTTGTTACTGTGAGGTTGTGATGGTAAGGGAAGCACCCTTCATCAACTCCTTAGTGTATCAATTACCATAACAAGCATGGTCTCTTACCTTTCTCTTTCTCTTTTTCTTTTACTTTTTTGAAGATAGTTCCTATTCAAGCAAGCTATCATTCATGATTTTATCAAATTGTGTGATATATGCTACTCGTTGCATGCTTTTCTCTATTTTTCATATTTTAGTAGAGTGTTGAAGACAAGAGTATTTCACCCATTACATGTTTGAGAAAACTATCATCAAATATTTACCCAAGGTCATAAAGTTAGTCCTTCAAGGGGGTTGACATATGAGAACTTGACCCTAACAATTTGGAAACTTCCCTAATGATATTTTTAATTATTGATGTCCTTACAAACATTTATGTCTTAGAGATTTTGGTGAATTAAGTTGCAAAGTTTACTTGTCTACTAGATCAAATCTATTCGCTTAGAGGCTATATTTGCATTGCTTGTGATCGATATTGAACCACACTGGATCAACCCTCATAGAAATCTATATGTTCTAATTCTAAGATAATAAACATACCAAACACATTAATTTTCTTGATTATATGCAACACATCATTCTTTATTATAATTCCTAAACAAAGTATCATATCCATTTATATTTAATTTCTAAAAACAAACACTCAAATTTATCATTTCCCAATATATTTTTACTTAGTCTAGATAAATCAATGTAATGTATTCTTACACTTACAATGTTAGGAAAAATACATCTCAACTAACAATAGATAAAATAAATGGGAAACACAACCTTTTTTAAATAGTGTTGAAATCGTTACAAATTATCTACAAATAATTTCAGCATTTCCAAGTCAATCCAAGCACATCTGAATCCTAGAGCAATTGAAGCTATCTTATTTTTAGATTTTCCTCCGTCCAAGTACAAGATGACATCCATAGCCCATGTTTTGGAGAAACTCATGTCCAATGAGTAGAATCATCTTGATGTTCAGGATAAGTACGTCCTTCCTCCAGGTGAACATCCTGACATGTCCCAGGTCTGTCATTCTTATAAATTTCTAATCATAGACCTCAAATATTTGGGCACTGTCTATGTAGGCTACAATTTGCACCCGCCCATCCGATGTCTATGTCATGCTCTGCATACTACTATGACCGTCCGTGCACGAACCGGCTGTTGCAGGCATGTCGTAATTTTCAGAATTTTTAGGTTCTTAGTGCCCAATAAATATTTTTACTAAATTTTTTAAGTTTTCCATTCGCCCTTTTTTTGTTGCTTTGCCTGCGACTATTGGTAAGTTTATACGAAGGTTTTAAAGTATGTTTAATAAAATGAAAATAATTAATATATTAAGTATATATTAGCATAATTAATATATAATGTATATTTTATATATTATATTTTTAACAAAACTATTAAATATAATAGTAATAATAATCCTATATATGTATTTAATAGTTTTGTTAAAAAATATAATATATAATAATAATTAGTATAATTAAATTATTTATAATTTTTTATTATTATATAAAATATACATTATATATTAATTATGTTAATATATACTTAATTACGATAAACCAAAATTAATGGATAAGAATATAATTATATATATTAGGATTTTAATAAATAATATTAAAATCATTTTAAGGTTGAAACCAATTAGTATTTTAATATATAATGTATATTTTATATAATAAAAAATAAATTATAAATAATATAATTCTACTAATTATTATTATATATTATATTTAAAAAAAAAACTAGTAAATACATATATAAAATTATTAAAACTATATATAATATAATTAGAATAATTATACTATTTATAATTTCTTTTTATTTGGATCTCTTCAAGATCGAAATCACTCCATGATTGAAAGGTGTGGTAAATAGCTATTGTTATTCGAACATACTGTGCTGGTATGGACAGTGGACACTATCTTGTATAGCAATGATTTATCTGGGAAATAGGTTGGAGGAGATTAAACTATTCCTCTACATGAACATTTGAGTGGTGTTAAGAACAACTTTTATTTGATAGTTTTAAAATAAAATTTTCCAAGTCTTTTGACTCTGGTTTTTAGATGTGTAGGTTTTTAGATGTGCATTCTGAGAAGTATACTTTGAAATAGGCATTAGATGTGCATTTTGAGGAGTATACTTTGAAATAGGTATTATATGTGCTATATTTAACTAATTTAAATTTTAAAATTTGAAAAAAAAAATTTTAAGTTTTAGGTTCTAGAGGAGAGGGCCTATAGTTTTTAGATCCAATAGACTAAATAAATCTATAGATCAAATTCACATATAAAGGGTCACACCCATGAATATCATGGTACTACCCATGAATGTGTGGTCAAAGCTCTATGTTACAAATATAATTAAAAATTTTGTATACTAGTTTTGTATATTCTAAACAATTTTGAAAAATAAAAATAACATGAAAAATGAGGGAAATCGACATATTCTACCTCTAAACACTCAAAGACATAAATCTAATGTCATATCTTATTAATCCATGTCAAGTTATATCCTTGGCATACCATTATCTTACATTACCAAATCAATATCTCTCTCAAGGTGAATGTGAAAATGAGATTTTAGTATTTAACTTTTACCTTACCATTTATAGTTGAGGTGAATTTCTCACTATGTATTTTTAACTACCTTACTCATTTACAATTAATATATGGGTACATTGGGCATGATGATAAAAAAAATTTATTAATGAAATTACAATTTTTTGATGTATTTTTTTTATGAATTATGTGCTAGTGCATTTATTATCACCATTGCTTTTACTCTACTAGCATTTATGATTGACATGCTTGTGATTGACATGACATACATTCTTGGTCATCCCATATGTTGACACTTATATTTTTAACATCCTTTGACACATATTTTATTATACCCATGATGAGTTACTATTTCTTGGGGACAAGATATCTTTATGAGACAACAAAATTATCTTTGACATATACCCCATGTGATCATTATACATGATGTTGCTTTATATTATTTTTTACATGCTTCATGTGCTTACATGTTCCTTATAACATTTATATCTATCTTCAATTTATCATTTTTCTATACCAAAAGGAACCTTTTACATATCTTGATGATTATATCCATTTCATGTGCTTACGTGTTTATCATATAATGATCTTTTTTCTATACTAAACACTTTAACATGGTAATCAATATTTTCATTTCCTTATAGTCCTTGCATCTTATGTATGCAATCAATTAGAGAGAGGACATGCACTTATAATTGTGATGCAATTATGATCATTTTTGGTACAAGATAAAGTTTCATCGTTGTATCCAAATGGAGTCCTTTTACCACACTATCTATAATCAAACCATGTTTCATATCCAAATAGAGATACTTTGGCATCTCATTCATATTTGAATGGATTCATTACATGCAAATTTTCAAATAGTTAGAGCCCTTTTTACATCTGCTCATATCCAAGAAAAGCCCTCTCATTGAGGCATTAGTAGAGTTAAATATTTATTTTGCATAGTTAGACTCTTGATGCAGGAGCATCCAGGGCAAAGAAATCTTGCAAATCGACAATAAAAATGAGTTACTTCTTTTCCAATAAGGGCTGAATTGGTCTGAATTCACTAAGTATGGCGGTCTACAAGCATTCGGGTCTTAGAAGCAAGCGACAGGAAGAAGGAATAAATTTCAACGTTCGACGTTGGTTAACATACTCATTGACGTGACCTAAAGATCTCGAAGAGATCTTGTTTCATGTCCCATCGATATACCAATGGTAGGGGCAGTAGCCGTAAATGATCGCGAGGAATTCACTTCAGAGGGAGGTTCACATATCAGTGGGACGAAATTCAAAGTCCCTTCAACATTACAACGAACTATAAGCATACCAGCAAGCTATATCGAGGAGACTCTAGGTTATCAATAGGAGTCATTTACGAGCCCCTCTAACAGAGTGATAAAGTGTATTGAGGTGATGACGGGATTTCAAGTTGATAGGATTACAAGTCCCTTTGATATTTTGATGTTAGGGAGACAAGCATGTTTCGATGAGAGATCATGAAGGGTTCGTTCAACATTCTGATAGGAGCTTCATCAATGAGACATGGCCGTATTAGAGTGAGAGGATTTGAAGTCCCCTTGATACTATGATGGCGAGAAGGTGGACGAAAATGTGAGTAGATCAATGGTGACAAACGGATGAGTTAGGTGGCGACATGTTGCACGTTGTTATTCGTTGATTGCACATTGTTGTTGTGAATCAACACAATCATTGGCCAAACGATTTCAAACCTGAAGCCGATGATTGAAGTCACTGATAACCATGTAACTGCCTTCGAGATCTCGATGTTCATTGGACGATGAGGTGGTACTAAGACAACATGGGGGAAAAGATGTTGAAAGGTTAAGCCGACCTAAAGGAGAAGTATAGGTATATAGAGACAAAGAGAAGGTGGCGGAAGAGAGATGGTCAAGAGATGGAAGAGCAGAGTTGAAGGCCGATCTTCATGTTTGATCGCCATTTTGTAATCAAGTAGCCCATGTAAAACTGCAATTTCTTTTCCATTCCAAAATAATAAAATATTTGTGTTTTCTTCCTACATATTGGTTGTTCTTTCTATGTTTGTTACTATGAGGTTGTGATGGTAAGGGGAGCACCTTTCATCAACTCCTTAGTGTATCAATTTCCATAACAAGCATGATCTCTTACCTTTCTCTTTCTCTTTTTCTTTTACTTTTTTGAAGATAGTTCCTATTCAAGCAAGCTATCATTCATGATTTTATCAAATTGTGTGATATATGCTACTTGTTGCATGCTTTTCTCTATTTTGCATTTTTTAGTAGAGTGTTGAAGACAAGAATATTTCACCCATTACATGTTTGAGAATGCTCTCATTGAATATTTACTCAAGGTCATAAAGTTAGTCCTTCAAGGGGGTTGACATATAAAAACTTGACCCTAACAATTTGGAAACTTCCCTAATGATATTTTTAATTATTGTTGTCCTTACAAACATTTATGTCTTAGAGATTTTGGTGAATTAAGTTGCAAAGTTTACTTGTCTACTAGATCAAATCAATTCCTTTAGAGGCTAAATTTGCATTACTTGTGATCGATGTTGAACCACATTGAATCAACCCTCATAGAACTCTATCTGTTCTAATTCTAAGATAATAAACATACCAAACACATCAATTTTCTGGACATTAATAAATTACTTAAATGCAACACATCATTCTTTATTATTATTCCTAAATAAAGTGTCAATATCCATTTATATTTAGTTTCTAAAAACAAACACTCAAATTTATTATTCAACAATATATTTTTACTTAGTCTAGATAAATCAATGTAATGTATTTTTACACTTACATGTTAGGAAAAATACATCTCCACTAACAATAGATAAAATAAATGGGAACCACAACCTTTTTTAGATACTGTTGAAAACGTTACAAATTATCTACAAATAATTTCAGCATTTCTGAGTCAATCTAAGCACATCTGAATCCCAGAGCAATTGAAGCTATCTTATTTTCAGTTTTTCCTCCCTCCAAGTACAAGATGACATCCACAGCCCATGTTGTGGAGAAACTCATGTCCAATGGGCAGAATCATCTTCATGTTCAGGACAAGTATGTCTTTCCTCCAGGTGAACGTCCCGACATGTCCCAGGTTTGTCATTCTTATAAATTTCCAGTCATAGACCTCAAAGATTTGGATGGGCCTGATAGAATAAAGGTAGTGAATGAGATTAAGAGGGCATGCGAGGAGGATGGCTTCTTCCAGGTAGACGTCTAAATTTATTTTATTCTTTTGTTCTTTATCTGGGTATCGCCTAAATTCAATATGGATCATTCAGATCATGAACCATGGAGTGCCAGAAACTGTGATGAAAAGCATGATGGACATTGCCAAAGAGTTTTTTGAAATGCCTATAGAAGATAGGGCTTCTCTCTATTCAGAGGATCTGCATCAAGCTGTCAGGGTTTCTACAAGCTTCAATGTCAACAAGGATAAATTCTTTTGCTGGAGAGATTCTCTAAGACACCCATGTCATCCGCTGGAGGAATTTATCAATTCGTGGCCTCAAAAGCCTGCAGCTTACAGGTAGTGACAAAAAACCTTCAAAATAATAAAAAAAAAAAAACCCAAAAACAAACATAGTTTCTCACAGGAATTCTCCAACAAGTGTGTGCGACACCTTTTTTCTCATTTCACTTTTTTGAAACAGAGAGGTTGCAGGGAAGTATGCCAAGGAGATAAGAGTACTAGTTTTAAGGCTTCTGGCTACGATTTCTGAAGCTCTGGGACAAGATTCTGATTATTTGAATGCAATCTTTAGAAAGCATAGCGAGGTACTGAATGTAAATTACTATCCTCCATGCCCACATCCAGATCTTACTTTTGGCGTAGCACCTCATTCAGATCCACGTGGCATTACTGTTCTGATGCAAGGAGATGTGAGTGGCCTGCAAGTGCTAAAAGATGGGAAATGGTTTTCATTAGAACCAATACCCAATGCCTTTGTGGTGAATTTGGCTGATCAACTTCAGGTTTATAGTAATATAAATGATATTCATTGTATACAAAATTTCCCTCTGTTTAAAACTTGTTTCTGGAGGTATGAATTTTGAATTGTTTTTGTGTGAGTTTTTATTAGGTTATAAGCAACGGAAGATTCAAAAGCGCTGAGCATAGGGTTGTAACCAATATAACTACTGCACGCATATCTATTCCCACCTTCAATGGGCCTTCGTTGGATACCTTCATTGCTCCTGCAGCATCCATGGTGGATGAGGAGCACCTGGCTTTATATAGAGGATATAAATTTGAAGAATACATGAAGGCATTCTAGAGCCAAGATTTGAAGGGCAAAAGCATTTTGGATTGCTTCAAGATCGAAATCAGTCCATGATTGAAAAGTGTGGTAAATAGCTGTTGTTATTGGGACATACTGTACTGGTATGGACAGTGAAAACTATCTTGTATAACAATGCTTTATCTGGGAAATAGGGTGGAAGAGATTAACCTATTCCTCTACATGAACATTTGAGTGGTGGTAAGAACAGCTTTTATTTGATAGTTTTAAAATAAATTTTTGAAGTTTTTTGACTGGTTTTTAGAAGTGCATTCAAGCTTGATAAGTATACTTTGAAATATGTATTAGATGTTCTACATTTAACTAACTTATAATTTTAGAAACTAATATTGTAAATTAAAGTTTGTTGGAAAATGAGTTACATTTGAATTAAAAGAGGATAGATCATAAAGAGGGTTGTTAGTTCCGTGATGGGAGGTTGTAGATTGACTATTATTGGTACATGAAAAGTTTAATATGGTATTAGAACTCAGACTAGTAGAGCTGGGTCCAACTACGAGTTCTAAATACTTGCACTCTGGTTCAAGAGAGTGTTGAGAAATGAGCCACATCTAAAATGAAGATGAATTGTTTACAAAGAGAACTGATAACTCATTAATAGAACACCCTAACAAAAATAAGACATCCTAAATTTGATTCCTAACTGATTCATAAAAAATATAACAAATTAAACATACAAAACAAAAATACAAAAATCTATGTGTGTGTATGAAAATTAAGTGCATAAATGAATTAAAACCAGTTCAAACACACCAAAAGAATATTATAACAAAAACAAAAATATAAAAGGAATAGAGATGTGTAAACTCAGTATCTTATTTCCGTTGTCGTCCTATCATCCTCTATCTTTAGTGTTTTTGTAGATTCCAGCCTTGTGTTCTCAGATTAGTGGCTAGGCTCAACAAACTGTCTTCCTAAAGAATGAGATTTTTGCTATGATATGAATGCATGATTAAGCTATGATGTTGATTTTAGCTAAGAAACTTGAAATAAACATGATGCTATGAATACTAAATGAATTAAATGCATAAACTCTACTTAATTGTCTATTACCAATGTTTGGATTCACACAGGTATTTATAGGGCTTTCTGACTGATTCTGATTGGCTGTCTCGATTGACGGTTGTGATAATTCCTGGCAGATCAAACGGTTGAAGAAAGATGAAACTGAAGGATAAGATAGAAGAACCCTAGAAACAGATTTTTCTATTTTATTATGAAAGAGGAAAAAGAATGGAAGATAAGAATAAAAGAAAGATTAAAAGCTGATAAATAATTAATTAAAAAAAATCAATTATTTATTTGTGGAGGACATTCATCTTTTCTTAATTAAATAAAATATTTAATTAAGCTTTTAAAAGCAGAAGAAAACTTGTGGTGAGAAAAGAGCTTTAATCAGTTTTATTGAAAAAAAGCAGAATATCTCATAATTAAATAAAATATTTAATTATGATATGAGAAGATTGCACAATTAGGTTAAAATACCTAATTTTGGACTTAGAAAGAAATCATAAGATATTTTTAATTAAATAAGATCTATTTAATTAAATCACTTTTATGAAATTAATTAAATGAAACATTTAATTAATTAGAAGAAGAATTAAAATAGAAGAAAGGGGAAATATTTAAACTTAATTAAATCAAAAGATTTAATTTAAATTCAAACAGTGATAATTAATTTAAATAAATAGAATGTATTTATTTAATTAATTAAGTGGACATGTGAAAATAATTAAATAAAATAAATTTATTTAATTACAAATGAATAAGATGAATGTAAACAATATAATTAAATTAATTAAATTTAATCATATGTAGAGATTCTTTAGAAAATTAAATAATAAATATTTAATTAATTGCCAGGATTATAGACATGACCATTTTTATGCGTATACATTTTGCCCCTCTTTGAAGTGATGTGTGAAACGCATTGCTTCAAAGAAAATAAAAAAATTTTGCCCCTGATATGTTTCTGATTTTTGATGTCGATGATGCCCCCTCAGGAGATAAATCACGGAAAAAGAAATTGATGAGGAACAGTGATTTAGCTCCTGATAGATAAGGTGGTTGATGCCCCAGTGAAAAAGAGGATGAAAAAAAAAATGGGAAATGCCCCTACTGCCCATCCTGAAAAGACCCTTATAAGGTAAAAGGGGTAAAATGAGGTGTCATTTTCACCCTGCTGCTACAGTGAATTTTGAGCTCTGAGAGTGACTTGGCGAAATGGTGATCCCCGTGCACCGACATAGGTTCGAGCGAGCATGACGGTATCAAAGACTAGCAGCGTATGGGCCACCGGTGAGTGATTCGAAACCTCTAAGTTGTCAAATTTTGCATTTTTGATTGATTTTGGATTGATTTAAAGTCGGACTGCAAGTTTTTTGGAACGTTTTAGCGCATATAGGTATAGTTTTAGCGCATTCGACAAATAGTTTAGCGCATCTAGGATTTTCTGTAGCGCATTTAGGCACAGGTCACGAACTGATCTTTTAGCGCATCCGACAGATAAAGTTGTGCATCTAGGTCAAAATAGGCTAGGTCGGAGATTTAGCGCATCTAGGGCACAGAACTGCACTTTTAGGGTTTGGTTCAAAAATGTTAGAGTTGCGCATTTGATAGATAAAATAGCGTATCCGCGATACAGAGTTGCGTATTCAGAGTTTTAGCGCATTTAGGAAACAGTGTTGCGCTTTCGAGAAAAACTTTGGCGCATATGGGTTTTTAGCGCATATGAGCAACAGAGTTGCGCATTTAGGAAATTTTTCCTAGAATGGCCATTTGCTGAAAAAGAATGATAAAAATTGCTTCTTTAGTCAATAGATAGATAAATTGTCAGATCATCCTGTTGATAGGATAGAAAATCGAATAGAGAACTGATAACTTTGCTTTCCGCGATTGAAAAACAAAGAGTAGATGAGAGATTGTTTGATTTGAATTTGATAACTTTGCTTCTCACGATTGAAAAACAAAGAGTAGATGAGAGATTGAATGATTTGAAAGTTGATAACTTTGCTTCTCGCGATTGAAAAACAAAGAGTAGATGAGAGATTGAATGATTTGAAATTTAATAACTTTGCTTCTCGCGATTGAAAAACAAAGAGTAGATGTGAGATGGAATGATTTGAAATTTGATAACTTTGCTTCTCACGATTGAAAAACAAAGAGTAGATGTGAGATGGAATGATTTGAAATTTGATAACTTTGCTTCTCGCGATTGAAAAACAAAGAGTAGATGAGAGATTGAATGATTTGAAATTTGATAACTTTGCTTCTCGCAATTGAAAAACAAAGAGTAGATGTTGTGATAAATTTGCTTTCTGCGATAGAAAACAAATAGTAGATGAGAGATTGACTGATTTGAATTTGATAACTTTGCTTCTCGCGATTGAAAAACAAAGAGTAGATGTTGTGATAAATTTGCTTTCCGCGATAGAAAACAAATAGTAGAATAGAGATTAAAATTTGCATTCATGATTGAAATACAAACAGAAAAGGATATGTGTTGATAAATTTGCTTTCTTGAAAAGAAAAACAAATAGTAAATGATGATAGAGTAGATTGATTAGACATGTTGATAGATTGATGTAACACTTGATATAGATTATTGATATGTAATGTTGGGTGTTGTGATGTTTTTTGAACAAAATAGGAGGCTTTCAAAAGCCTCCAGATCAGAGAGCGGTTCCCCTTGTGCTGGGAGCGGATAGGCGAGTTGACACCGGCCGAGTTATAGGTGATTTCAGATTGTGGATTGGGGCCACTGTTGACCATGCCGCGAGGCATTCGGGCCAACAGGGGGCTGTTGACGGCCTTGGCCGAGAGATGGCATTCCAAGCATAACACCTTCCACCTGCCGATGGGTGAGATGAGTGTGACACCAGAGGACGTGTATCGGATTTTGGAGATCCCAGTGGTTGGAGCCCTTGTGGTTTATGACCACAAGGAAGTCGGTGGGACAGAGGCATTACAGCGGATATGCGGCGATCCTGGTATCTATGGGTACTAGATAGACTGGGATGACTTCAGCAGGTATCCAGCTCTAGTAGCGGTATTGGCAGCATTTGTTGGAGGTTTCCTTGGACCGGACCATCGGTCCAAGGGATTTGCTGTGGGGTGGGGGAGGATGTTAGAGTGGATGATCACTCAGCAGCAGAGATTTTCCTGGGGGAGCTGCGTCTTGGCAGATATGTATCATGACCTTCATCGGATTGTATACAGAGGATCCACCAGCCTGGCGAGTGGAGTTACATTATTGCAGATCTGGGCGTGGGAGCACATTGCTGTCACGAGACCACTGTGTACCAGGGCGAGACCAACCGGGAGGCCGTACGTATATGCGTATTCTGGTGCCGTTGTCCAGCAGAGGCTAGGCAAGGTAGAGTACTAGTGGCGAGTGCTAGATGATGTAGATGCCGTGATATGGAGGCCGTACATAGACTGTGAGGCATGGGCGACGGATCAGTTAGAGATGTTGTTTGTGTGCAGACCGCGATACCTGATAGGGTGGACACCCTTTATTATTGAGAGGTTTTTGGCACTACGGGTGCTGAGACAGTTTGGTTTTACGTAGGGGATGCCCCAGGGCGTTGCTCATTATGGGCGGCGCAAGGGGGATACAGGATGGGGGCCATGCATTCCCTACCAGGTAGCCCATACAGAGTACACATCTTTACAGCCCGAGGTATGGGTGGACATGCCAGACATACTGGATGCAGGGATGATCGATGACTATGCCCAGTACTTTCATACGCATCCTTTTCCATGATTCACAGTGCCACATGAGGCACGGGTCATCAGAGCAGTCCCACAGCCAGGAGCAGGGATACCGGGAGGTGTGGCAGGTGGAGAGCAAGCTATGGGTGGAGGGGAGCAGGCTATGGATGGAGAGGAGGAGGAGGGAGAGGAGAGCGAGGAGAGTGGTGCTGGGGAGGAGGAGAGCAGCTCAGAGGACGGAGATGATGGAGATGACGGGGATGGGCAGAGACAGCAGATACTAGACAGTCTCGGTAGAGTACAGATTCCTCGGCGGTCCAGATCTGGTGCCAGGCCACAGACGGTGATTAGGGTGACATCCTCGTCCCAGCAGGCACAGATAGATGCATTGCAGGGTCAGGTGCAGACCTTTCAGGGGTAGCAGGCACAGCTTCAGAGTCAGTTGGTGCAGGCACAGAGCATGATAGTGCAGTTACAGGCACAGCTTGCATAGGCACAGGCTCAGGCACAGGCTCAGGCACAGGCTCAGGCACAGGCTCAGGTACAGGTTCAGATGCCTGCCCCAGATCCTCAGGTGGCATAGTTAGCAGCAGAGAGGGATGCCTTTAGACGGCAGGCACAGGAGGTTGAGGGTGTAGCACAGAGATTGATGGGTACCGTAGAGAGTACATCCCTACGAGAGGCCATTGCAGAGGGATTCAAGGCAGCCAGAGAGGCAGAGTACTACAGAGTTCGTTACGAGGAGCTATGCCCTCCTGAGCAGCGAGAGCCATATCCCAGATCACACAGCCGGACGAGGACCCGATCCCGGACATCGACACACGGCAGAGAGGTTACCGGGCCTCGACGGGATCCTGATGTAGGGACCAGCGGCAGGCCACCTCCTTCTGGACCAGCTCCGTCAGGGGCATCGACCAGTTAGCCATTTTTGGGGCTTGATTCATTATGTATACTGAGTTTTGATCATGTATGATGTATTTATGTTCTGACCTTTTATTAGTTTCATCGGACATTTGGACATTTGTATTATTTTGATGAGTGATGATATGCAGTGGCGGTAATTCTGATGATGTTTATGTTCATGCATTTATGATATGATATGGATATGACATTTATGCATGTATGTTATGAGATGGATTGTGAGATGCTTTTATTACATGTGTGGACTAATCCCTACGATGCAGGATGATCTAGTGATTATGATGTGTATGCAATGATTGTGTGATGATGTATGTATATATGTGAGATGTTAATTTCTTTTTGAATTTTCCATGTATGAAATGCATCATGATATGGTAGAAAATGAATGTGGTATGAATGGTAATATGGTAAAATGATATGTAAAATGGTAACATGATAATAAAATGATAAATGTGAATGGTAATGCAATGGTATGAGACAATAAATGATAAAACGGTAAATGATAAATGAATGATAAATGGTAAATGATAAATGAATGATAAATGGTGAAGAAAAATGAAATGATAAAGGATAAATGAATGAAAAATGATAAGATGACATGAAATGAATGAATGCAATGAATTAAATGTCCAACTATCCTCCACGAAAAGGTCAAAACTTAATAACAACCGTTTGAATACCTTCATTCAACCCTTCAAAATACGACTATGAATCCAATATGCAGATATATACAATGAGCTAATGAACATGCAACTATATGAAACTAACCAGTTTGTTGAGCCTGTGATAAGCCTTCTTGAATCATCATAGAACATTTAAAATGTTGGAAGTATGTACAAGCATCAGAGGGGAAATTAGCGCCAATGATGACCAGAGTACAACTTTCATGAATTTTGATATAGCAAGCGAACACAAGCATCGAGGTATAATTGAATCGAGATGACCTGAGCATTTCTTGCATAAACAGACAAAGATTAACCACCGTTCTGATGCAAATGTGGAACTGTCATCGATGATATTTGCTTTGAGTGTCATGTTCTTTGACATATTTGCATCAGATTGGGCTGTTAACCTCAAGACAGCAGACAAAGAAAAATCATTCTCATTCCTTGCTACTCTAGTGCAGTACATCATTGAATATGCTCCCGAGTAATGATATCGAAAATCAAACAACTTTTAATCAAACATGTAATACTGTTAATGCATACATTATTCAGATATTTGGATCATCCAATATACAAGTGACATGATATCTTGCTGAAAAATGTGTCATGAGCGGATAACATTGACAAAGAAGTTTGTTGTTTGTTGGTATGCTCGTATTGCTATGTCATGGTCTAGCTGTTTTAGTATGCTCTGAAAGTTAAGTGCCCCCAGTTGAGTTTTGCCTTGTTGATTGACACAACTTGCGGAAAGGAATATGTACAAACAATCAAGCCATGGTAAGACGTTTTAACTCTCTAGGAAAATGGTGGCAGGATGGTGCGATTAATGACCTCAAGATGCAGAAAAAAAAATACGGAAAAAGGAAAGCTTTTGAAAAGATAAAGTGCAAAGCAGGAACTAATAGATGGAGAGGTACAGATAGCGTCTGTTTGCCAGATTTTCACTATCTGTATTTATTGCATTTTTTGATTTCTTTTTGATTTTTTTGGATTTTTCTGTCAATAGACTGCCTATTTGCCAGGTTTTCACCTTATGACATTCTCTTTTGATTTTTTCTATTTTTTGTAATGTTTTGATTTTTTTTAGTATGGATTTCTTCAGGACTTTTTCTGCTGTTTTTGTATTTCTTCAAGACTTTTTCTGCTGTTTTTGTATTTCTTCATGACTTTTTCTGCTGTTTTTGTATTTCTTCATGACTTTTTCTGCTGTTTTTGTATTTCTTCAGGACTTTTTCTGCTGTTTTTGTATTTCTTCATGACTTTTTCTGCTGTTTTTGTATTTCTTCAGGACTTTTTCTGCTGTTTTTGTATTTCTTCATGACTTTTTCTGACTTAAACATAATACTTCTTAAGATGTATACTGTTGATGGGTTCATCCAATAGGTCTCCTTCTGGCGTTGATAACTTGTATGCTTCCAATCCGTAGACTGCAATAACCACATAAGGACCTAACCAATTTGGTTCAAACTTTCCTTTCTTTTCTCTATCTTGTTGATTACGTGGGTTCTCTTTCAGAACTAGATCACCCACCTGAAAGGTACATGGCTTGACTTTGTGATTATAGCTGCGAGCCATCATCTGTTGATATGCTTTTAAATGGTCTGCTGCTCTCTGTCTCTTTTCTTCTAAAAGTTCTAACTCTTGGAGTCGGGAAACTCTGTAGTCCTCCTCTGTTATGAGACCTTTCAGTGATACTCTTAAGGAAGGTATTTCTACCTCTAAAGGCAGTATGGCTTCTGCTCCATAGACGAGGGCAAAAGGTGTTGCTCCTGTTGGCGTTCGGACACTAGTTCTGTAAGCCCACAAGGCGGGATTGAGTTGAACATGCCAATCCTTCCCTGAGTCATTGACAATCTTCTTCAAAATCTTTAGTATGGTTTTGTTTGAGGCCTCTGCTTGGCCATTCCCTTGAGGATAGTAAGGCGTGGAATATCTGTGCTGAATATGGAATCTGTCACAAAGTTCATCAACATCCTGATTTTTGAATGGTCGACCATTATCTGTAATAATGGCATTAGGAATACCATATCGACAAATAATGTAGTTGAGAATGAAGGATGAGATCTGTTTTCCAGTGACTTTAGAGAGAGGTACTGCCTCAATCCACTTAGTGAAATATTCCGTTGCTGTGATGATGAACTTATGCCCATTTGAAGAAGAAGGATGAATTTTTCCCACTAGATCTAACCCCCATTGAGAGAATGGCCAGGTGGGTGTAAACGAATGAAGTTCTTGTGCAGGAGCATGAATAAGATTCCCATGAATCTGACATTTTGAGCATGTTTTAGCAAAGGTAAATGATTCCCTTTCCATTGTAGGCCAGTAGTAACCCATTCTAATCAATTTTTTGGATAAGGTTAGTCCACTCGAATGAGTACCACAAATGCCCCCATGAACTTCTTGTAAAGCTTTGTCGGATTCGTCACGTTCAAGACATCGAAGTAAAGTACCATCAAGACCACGGCGATAAAGGGTATCAGCGATAAGGGTATATCGAGAGGATTGTCGGATAAAGTTACGTTTTTGGTTGCGGGACAAGTCAGGTGGTAATATATCATCTTTTAGGTATGCATAAATCTTGCCATACCAGGGTGAATCGGATCCTACTAGGTGGCAGATAATTTGGCTTTCAGGTGTGTCATAGGCAGGTGTAAATAATTGTTCCACCAGAAATTCATAGCGAGTCTGTTTGTCTGGGAGTTGTATCAATGAGGCGATCGTAGCCATAGCGTCGGCTGCTTTGTTGTCAATCCTCAGAATTTGTGTGAACTGAATGTCCACAAAATACTTCTTGAAGTCATCAATCATCTTCTTATATGGTAACAACTTGTCATCTTTAGTCTGATAGTCATCATTGATTTGATTAATGACTAGTTGTGAGTCACCATAAACTTGTAGCTCGGTAATCCTCCATTCCAATGTTGTTTTCAGTCCAGTGATCAGCGCTTCATATTCGGCTATGTTATTGGTGCATGGAAACATTAGCCTATAGGACCTAGGAATGGTATGCCCTTGAGGGGTGACGAAGAGAATGCCTGCCCCCTAGCCATGTTGAGTGAAAGAACCATCAAAGTATAAGGACCATGGCTGCTTAAAGTCTGTTGTGAAGACATCAGCATCTGGAAATTCAATGTGTAAAGGGTGCTCTGTTTGGAGAGGAGCGTCTGCTAGTTGATCCGCGATAACCTGTCCTTTGATTGCTTTGCAATCAACATAGTGGATGTCGAACTCACTCAAAATCATGATCCATTTTGCTAACCTTCCTGTCAGTGATGCTTTACTTAGTAGATACTTGAGTGGATCAATTTTGGAAACAAGCTTAATTGTATGAGTTAGCATGTAATGTCAGAATTTCTGGGAAGCGAAGACGACTGCCAAACAAGCCTTCTCAATGAAAGTGTAACTAAGCTCATGACTTGTCAATGTTCTGCTGATGTAGTAAATTGCCCGTTCTTTCCCTTCATGGTCTTCTTGTGCTAATAATGCTCCCAAAGATGTCTCGGTTGCAGCAATATACAGAATCAATGGTTTGTCTGGATTTGGTGGTACAAGAACTGGTGGATTCATCAGGTACTGCTTGATTTGTTGAAATTCCATTTCACATTTATCATCCCATCTAAAAGGAACATTCTTATGTAGGAGATGTGTGAATGGTAGACTTTTGTCAGCCAATTGTGCAATGAATCTGTGAATAGACTGGAGTCGCCCTTGTAAGGATCTCAACTGACTAATGTTCTTTGGGGGAGGCATCTCCATGATTGCGCGAACTTTAGCAGGATCTACTTCAATTCCCTTTTCTGAAACAATATATCCTAACAGTTTTCCCGACGTGACCCCAAAAACACATTTCTTAGGGTTTAAGCAAACTTTGAATTTCTCCAATCTGGTGAATATTTTAGATAGTATCTCCAAGTGTCCTTCTCTGGTGTGTGATTTTGCCAATATGTCATCTACATAATCTTCCATGAATGTGTGCATCATGTCGTGAAAGATCGTAGTCATAGCTCTTTGATAAGTAGCTCCAGCATTTTTCAAGCCGAAAGGCATGACATTCCAACAATATGTTCCCCACGGACAAGTGAAAGCTGTTTTCTCTTGGTCTTCTGGTGCAATCTTGATTTGGTTGTAACCCGAGAAACCATCCATTAATGAGTACATGGCATGGCCTGCTGTTAGATCAACTATAGTGTCGATACTTGGAAGCGGAAAGTCATCCTTTGGGCAAGCTTTGTTAAGATCTCTGAAATCAGTGCATACTCTTACACGTTTGTCTGGTTTTGCTACTGGTACAATATTGGAAATCCATTCGGCATAGTCAATTGATCTTATAAAACCTGCATCGAGGAGCTTCTTGAGTTCTTCTTTAACCAATAGTGCAATATGAGGATTCATCTTTCTGAGTTTTTGTTTTACGGGTTTGGCTCCTGATTTGATAGATAAATGATGCATAATGAGATCAGGATCAAGGCCGGGCATATCTGCATATGACCATGCAAAATTGACTTGATTTTCCTTGAGAAAATTCATGAACTCTGGGATTTCTTTAGCTGTCATTGATTCAGCTATCTGTAGGATCCTTGGATTATCTGCAGTTGCAACGTTGATTTCCTTTGTAGGCTTAGTCAAGATGGATGATCGCTCATGATAATGCTCTGGGAGAGTGTCAAGAGTCCCATCAGATGGTGCCTCAAAAAGGTTTTCACCATCTGATACCCTCTTTATTTTGTCTTTTGCTTGATCTAGTACTGCCAGATTCTGGTTTTCACCACTAGACCGTTTATCTTTATTTTCATTTTTGCAGCTAGGAGACTTGACACTCTCCTGATTACAGACTTCATACCGAAAATTGCTAGTGGAACAATTATTTACATCTTCGGCGGAAAGGAAGTTTATGATAGCTTCATCGTTTGGAAAAATAGGTATATCCATAGGTTTGGTAAGATCCCAGTCAATGAGATCAGGATGGATTAATGGTAGGACGTCGTCTGGTTGTGTAAAATTGGCGATGGTTAGGGTCAAGACAGAGTTATCGGTAGGATCCGAGGTATGAGATAGGTCAATGATGGGACTATTCTCCTGATAATCTTGTTCGTTAAAATCCAACTCAGTATCACTAGACTCATAGTTGCTTTGTGGTTCAGATTCTTGTGGTTGGGATCTTGAACCTTCTCCTTTGATTAAAGCGGGCGTATACTTATGTATGATATCTACCTCTTTGTCTCTCCAAAATTTGTTATCATGGATGGTATCCCATTCATATTCAGCAGAATCTGTGTCAGAGTTATTTTCAATGTAATTCAGGACTGATACCAAACATGTTTCATTCTTATCGGAACCTTTTTGCAGTGTAAAAACATTACCTTGGGATTGTTTAGATTGGGTAGCCTCATAGCCTATTCCAGTTTTATCATATGCCGCAAGTCCTGGAAGATGGATAGGCTCAACTACGCCTTCTTTTCTCTTTCCAAGAGGACCATTATCATATCCCATCTTTTGCATGATAGAATATCCTTTCCCATATTGTTCTGTTGGTAAGGTGACGTTTAGAATTGCGTCCTCTTCATCTTTATAGAGCCAATCTAGAATTGTTGTATCCTCAGGATCTCCCATGGGAAATTTTTCTTTGATAAATTGTCCATTGAACTTGGTAGTGGGCTCTGTTTGTACCTGTGCTGATGTTGATGCTGCTGATATCTGTTGTGGTGTAATAGAAGGTTTCCCATGTGATCGAGGAGACGTAGGTAGATTAGCAAGACAAAGGGAATATTCCCCAACTCCACTTTCCTTGAACTACAATTTCTTGTCAAAGCTTTTAGTTAACTGACTGACGTGTGTAGCATGTTGAGAAGAAGTATCAGCAAGTGCTTCTCGATTATTCGGAACCAAAGTATCTTGATGAGCTTTGACATTGGCACAAGTTTGGGCGTTTGAGTTATCAGCTGGTATAGTAATTTCCTGTCCATCATACAAAAACTTAAGACATTGGTGGTAAGTGGACGGAACAGCTTGCATCTCATGGATCCAAGGACGACCCAACAAGATATTGTATGCAAGATCTCGCTCTAAAACTTGGCAAAAGGTATTTTTGATAACAGGTCCCACTCTGATTGGTAGCATGATTAGACCTTTAGACGTTCTCTCCTCATCATCATAGGCTTTAATGGTAATCTTCCTTCTAGGATCAATGGAATCTTCGGCAAATCCTAATGCTTGAATCACCTTCAAAGTACATATGTTTAGACCAGCCCCTCCATCTATTAGAACACGTTTGACACGGAATTTGTGGATCATGACCTCTAAGTATAATGATGAATTGTGGGGATGAGTTAGGGAAACATCATCTTTGTCTGAGAATGAAAGGCATGTGGGAGAGGACAAATGTCCTACCATGGTTTGAAATCGATTCACATCCAAATCCGTAGATACAGTGTTTCAACGAGGGTTTTATCTAAAATCTCCCTATGTGCAGGGGAAATCTTTAGAAGTTCGAAAATGGAGATTTGAGCTGGAGTTTTTCGAAGTTGGTTAACTAAGTCGTATTGGTGTTGAGGAGAGGTCTCATTGGATTTTGAAGAGGTACCTTTCAAAACAACCTTAGCTTGTGCTCTTGTTGTGACGTTTACTTGTCCATTGTCTACTTTCTCTTTGATTTTTATGACATTGACTCGCTCATCGTCCGTATAGAGGTGACGGATTACATTATCATCAATTTGGTTCACAGTTTTGTCAGAAGATTCTCCCTTTTGATAATTTGGTAGAGGATTTCGAAACGCTTGGTGATCTTCGTTGGATTTTTGTTGTCCTTCTACTGTGATAATGCCCTTGTCAATGAGATCTTGAATAGCGTGTTTCAAACCTTGACAGTTGTTTGTATGATGACCTCTGCACCTATGGTAGTCGCAAAAAGAAGCTTCGTTCCATGATGGATGTTTTACATTAGGTTCGTAATTGCGTTGTGGGGGTAACATAAGGATGTTCTTTGCCATGACTTCTTTGAAAGCCGATTCTAAGGATTGTCCTAGTGGAGTAAAAGCTCTTCTATTGGAGAAGAATGGAAAGCGTTGTGGTTTCGTGTTTGAGGTATTCCTTGAAGTGTTGTTGTTGTTGTTGTTGTTGTTCCATTGGTTTTGGTTGTTGGCAGTCCCTTGATTGTAGTTCGTTGGAGGGGGATGATTGTTTCCTTGATTTGTGACTGAATTGACATGGTTGTAATTATTGTTACGAGGAGTGTTCAGGATAAATGGCTTAGTCGTGACATGATTTGCATCTACAACACCATCATTTACAACATTCTTGTTGCGGGTCCAAAACTTGGACTTGTCCTGATTGTTGTAATGGTTAGATGAGGCAGGGTTGTCCCTATCAAGTTTTATGGTCCCTCTTTTGACCAAAGCACTTTCGATGGTGAGGGCATCTTCAATCAGTTTCTCAAAGGAAGGTGGACAGTGCAGATTTAAACGATAACTCATTTCTGAGTTGAGGCTATTGATGAAAGTAACCATTTTCTCCTTTTCAGGGACATGACGGGGGTACCTAGCGAACATTCTCCTCCATCTTTGAAGAAAGGTAGTGAAAGATTCCCCAGGTTTTTGCGTAACTTTGCAAAGATCAATCATGGTGATCTGGTGTTGAACGTTGTAGGAGTATTGTTTTATGAATAAATTCATCAGTTCCTCAAATGTTCGAATAGGAGGTGTAATCTTAGATAACCATTCCATAGAGTTGACTCCAAGGCTTCGAGGAAATAATCACAATAAATATGTATCTTCGTGGGCAAATTCCAATGTCATGTTTCGAAAGTCTCTAACATGGTCAACTGGGTCTGATTTTCCATTATAACGATCAAATTTGGGGATTTCACAGTGTTTAGGAAATGGAATCATGTTGAGACTTCTATCAAAAGGATAAGGACATATGTCATCCAAAGTGTACTTCTTGGTTGTGGTTCCTCCTTGTAACTCTTGGATTTTTCCCTGCATCTCTCTAAACTCTTTTTTTAAGGAGGCATATTCAGATGGGGATGGCTCTTCCTCGGTGGTTTTTAATTTCTCAGTATCAAAGTCTTTAGGCAATTTAGCTCCTTGATCTGCTAGAAAAAGAAAGTATTTCTCTTTGTCACGTTGTATAATCTTTTCAAGGACTTTAAGAAACTTGGGATTTTGTTCTGCCTCTCTAAGTTCAAGTTCGTCGTCTTGTTCATCATCACTATCTATAGGAGTTTTGTTCATGTTTTTGCTCTTAAGTATCGAACTTTCCTCTCCGTCAGCCATATTGTTGTTACTGAAAAGGGGATTGCGACTTACACTAAAAAGAGGACTACCTCGTTCACCCTCTTCTTGAGGTGTTTCTCCTGCTTTGTTGTGTTGAGATCTCGTAAAAACAGGCATATGTAAGAAATCCTTGAATATGGTCGAGGGTCACTGAAGGATCTGATTGGGACGCGTTGAATATTCAATTGAAGGTTGTGGTATGTTCTCAAACTCAAGAGGTTGATTCAAATTATGACGTTGAGATAAGGCTAATCTTTGATAATAAGCTTGGGTAGCCAAAGGTTCTACAGCATAATCGTCGATGAATCCTCTAATGTAGTCTTGGTATCTATGGAGGAATGTGTGATAATGGAGCAAGACGTCTCGACTCTTATACAAGAATTTTCTGCGATCTAAGGTCTTCTTGTAACTGAAATTTGTTTTGGGCTTCTTGATCCTATTGAAAACTGATTTCTTGGTGAACTTGGTTGATTTCCACTTTCTTAACCAGTTCAAACACACCAATAGAACATTATAACAAAAACAGAAATATAAAAGGAATAGAGATGTGCAAACTCAGTATCCTGTTCCCGTTGTCGTCCTATCGTCCTCTATCTTTAGTGTTTTTGTAGATTCCAGCCTTGTGTTCTCAGATTAGTGGCTAGGCTCAACAAACTGTCTTCCTAAAGAACGAGATTTTTGCTATGATATGAATGCATGATTAAGCTATGATGTTGATTTTAGCTAAGAAACTTGAAATAAACATGATGCTATGAATACTAAATGAATTAAATGCATAAACTCTACTTAATTGCCTATTACCAATGTTTGGATTCACACAGGTATTTATAGGGCTTTCTGAATGATTCTGATTGGCTGTCTCGATTGACGGTTGTGATAATTCCTGGCAGATCAAACGGTTGAAGAAAGATGAAACTGAAGGATAAGATAGAAGAACCCTAGAAACAGATTTTTCTATTTTATTATGAAAGAGGAAAAAGAATGGAAGATAAGAATAAAAGAAAGATTAAAAGCTAATAAATAATTAATTAAAAAAAATCAATTATTTATTTGTGGAGGACATTCATCTTTTCTTAATTAAATAAAATATTTAATTAAGCTTTTAAAAGCAGAAGAAAACTTGTGGTGAGAAAAGAGCTTTAATCAGTTTTATTGAAAAAAAGCAGAATATCTCATAATTAAATAAAATATTTAATTATGATATGAGAAGATTGCACAATTAGGTTAAAATACCTAATTTTGGATTTAGAAAGAAATCATAAGATATTTTTAATTAAATAAGATCTATTTAATTAAATCACTTTTATGAAATTAATTAAATGAAACATTTAATTAATTAGAAGAAGAATTAAAATAGAAGAAAGGGGAAATATTTAAATTTAATTAAATCAAAAGATTTAATTTTAATTCAAACAGTGATAATTAATTTAAATAAATAGAATGTATTTATTTAATTAATTAAGTGGACGTGTGAAAATAATTAAATAAAATAAATTTATTTAATTATGGAAGAAGAATAAGATGAATGAACAATATAATTAAATTAATTAAATTTAATCATATGTAGAGGACTTTTAGAAAAATTAATTAAATAATAAATATTTAATTAATTGCCAGGATTATAGACATGACCATTTTTATGCGTATACACTATGATCTCTTATTTTGTTCAAACTTATAGTTGGAAGAGTTTGCAACCTCCTATTCATCAACAGTGCACATTGGATTTGGCTTTGTGCAAATCATTTTTTGATAACTTTGGGGATGGTTTCAATGCTCCCTGTGTCTGTTTCAAAGTAGTTTTACATTCTTTCGTCTTTCTTCGAGAGAGATATTAATTTTCTTGGCTCATAAAAACATTTAAAAGTTTATGAGACCCTTTCTTAAATAAAGTTCTTAATCTCCACAAATTGATCAATTTTACTTAAACCTCTTTTATGAGATCATAGCCTTTATTGTTATAGAGAACATTATTAAGCAGCAGCATCTCTTATACAACACAACTATAAACTTCAGCCAGATGCTTAAAATATTTCTTTTACAGACATCTCCTCAATCCTTTCTTTTTAATGGAAGTCAATAAAATATTCATTCATTTATTTTAAAACTAAATATTACTTAAAAAGAAGTTCATCTATCTAGCTAACCAGAAGGACATTTAATACATCTTTTTCACAGTAGCAATTCCATTGGAAGTGCTGTGATAGCATAACACATATTGCTTTCAATGAAAAGATAAATATTCTATGCAACCACATATATGGGGTTTGTCATTCTTATATGCAACCACAAAGTCTGAGGTCAGTCATCCCTATATATTTCCAGTGGGCATGTGAGGAGGATAAATTCATTATGATAAAAAATTACTTGTCCTGTTATTTTCCCCCATTGTAAACCATGGAGTGACAGAATTTGTGTTGAAAACATGGACTCTGCCAGAGAGTTCTCTGAAGGTTAGGGCCTGTCTCTAAGGAGATGAAGAGAAATGGTTGAGGCTTGTGACTGCGATTACTAAAGCTCTGTGAGTACAGGGTGAGTATGGTATGATGTCAAATGTATACTCTCTGAGATCATATGTTATGTGTGAGTATAGCTGTGATGTCAAATGTACAACTGTGTCAGATCATACACTGAGGGTTAAGGAGTAAGTGTAATGGGTAATTGGTAGATGGATATTATAGAAAAAGGAAATTGATTTTGAATAAAATTATGTCGTTTGTCAATATGTTTGTTTATCAAGGGACTCTCTTCAAAATAGATAAAAAATTAAATGAAAAATGACACTTGAATGCAAATTTCATCATTATATTTTGTCCCCACTTTGAAGACCATATGAATCCTAGAATAATCATGCATCTAAAAAATGTAGCACTCGTAAATATACATATAAAGTAAATATCTTAGACACTTGAAGGATATCACCATATTGTCCTTATAAAGTAATGGACCTTATGAGGATATAATTGTGTAGGTTCATTTCTTGTATATGTATTCTCCAAAAGATGAATAACTAGAAATGTCTATAACATGAAATATTGAGTGGCAGGTAATGCCTCTCACCCTTTAAAATTGGTTGTGTCCATAAAATACAAGAAATTGTTGGAAGAGGGGAAAAAAATACATAATGAGTAAATATAACCTAAGCATTTAATCATATAATCATGTAATCATATGAGGATGGATATCAATGACTACAAAAAATGCAATAGGATAATTTCAAGAAGTACATGTGTAGAGATGATATCAATGAACTTAATAATAATGTGGCCTTGGCATATGCAACAAATGATGTAGTCCTTAGTGAGTAGAAACATTTATGTAAATATAACAACATGAATTCATAGAAAGATGCAAAGTCGTGATAAAAGGGAAGTTCAATGCTCATGAATATAAATATATATAATTGTGAAAGCACAATACATAAAGAGGAAGCACAATGTTTTTAACATGAAAAGGCTCAATGTCATCCACTACAATCAAAAGGGAAGTGTGATACTTATTAAAATAATATTGTTTGTTCTGTTCCTAATATTATATATTATAAGGATAAGCACTTGTGACATGCTTAACTTGAACATTAGTTTTAGTTACTACCTTAACCTCTCTTAATTAAATAAAGGGGTGTGTCCTTATATAATTATCCCTATAATTAAGGAATAGAACTCTCTCCCATATCATCATAACTTTTAATATTGGATTCATATGTCATTTTCTAATAGGTGTTCTATTATTTTTTTAGTTTTTACATTTATTTTTAAAAATTATCATAATGAGTGGTATCAACGTAACAATTTGGGCCAATCTATTTGTTTCCACTAATTTACACATTATTGCAAATTTGAATTTGATTTTTCTAGGTTTATAGATTTAGGTTAAAGATTAGAGTTTTATAGTAAGTTTTATGTAAGTTATTGGAATTTCATTATTTTTCCATTAATTTGCTCTATAGGTTGCAAATTTTAGAATTTTTATAAATTGTATATTTTTGGAAAGCTTATGAAAAAATAAGTGGGGTTAGTTCTTTGTAATTTATTATTAGAGACAATATATATTCCTTAAATTTGTGGTAAATGTTTGGTCAAAAAACAAACATAAAATTATGTGATAGCTAATGTTCTAATTTTTTGTAGTTACAACACATTAGGTACTATCCTCCCATAGTAAAAAATAATATATATTTTAAAATAAAAAATACAATTGAAGCGACATTATCTTTAGGATTAGAGAACCTTTTTTATTGTCCACCACTTAAAATTGAGGGAAAAATCCTACCAAGATATGAAATAGTGGTGAATTTTACTAAGGATTATTTATCTAACCCATTAAACAACATTTTTAAATGATAGTTTAGATAGGTTTAAACAAATAACATTGTTAGAATTAAGACATCAATAAAACAACAGAGGTGGGTATAACCCTAATAGACAAAATTAAGAGTAGGATACTCTTTTCAAGGTAAAAAATTAAACCCAACCAAAATAAACGTCCATAAGTTTTATTGTACATATATAATTGGGTGAAGCCACAATAGTGGTTTACAATTTGATGGAGGATGGAAAACTAAGAAGAAACGACTCCATGGCAAAAAAATTGGTTTTAGGGGTTTGAATGAACCTACAAGTTCGACTGAACCCAAAAGGGGTTCGCCCAAACTAGGGTTCGAGCAAACTAGGGTTCGAGCAAACCCATTAATTACTGGGCCCACATTTCCCAC
>VDFB02265441.1:0-30888 GCA_007258455.2 Sequoia sempervirens | reverse complement strand
TCATATAAGCAAAATTCCTTTTCAATGGTATTTTATGTTTGTTCATTTATATCACTTACAATATAATTTTATAACTATTGATTTTAATAGAAAAAATAATTGTCATATAAGCAAAATTCCTTTTCAATGGTATTTTATGTTTTGTTCATTTATATTACTTACAATATAATTTTATAACTTTTTTTGTTTTGGTGTTTTGGGAAGCCCCAATACTATAAATCTTATTATTCAGATAATTTATAATATTCAAAAATTTGATATATATTTATATCTCAAGCTAGTTATTTATAGCAAAGATCAAACATGCGTTAGTGTATAGCACTACCCGAATCATTATGGCAAATTTAAATGTTTTAGATATTGTATGATAATTTCCTTATCACCCTTGTTCAAAGGAGTCTTCTTTAAAGAATTTGTATGGTTGTATTTTAATTTTAGGATAGGGGAAATTATAAGACTCTTCAAAGGGGTTTTTTTTCCATGCGAAAAACTTTGCTTTATTTTAAAATATGTTTTATTCTTGAATCTTAGGAAGAAGATCATTATGGCAAATCTAAATGTTCTAGATATATTGTATGATAAAAGATTTTTATTTTTGGGAAAATATAAGAGTCTTCAATCTATTTGAAAAAAAAAAAAAAACTTAGCTTTATTTTGAAATAAGAAAATCATATTTTAAAATATGTTTTCTTTCTAAATCTTGGGAATAAAATCATTATAAGAAAATCTAAATGTTCTAGATATTGCATGAAAATCCTTTTTATCACCTTGTTTACCAGCCTTGCTCACAGGAGTTTAGCATTCTAATCTTTTATTTTCTACTTGAAAAAAAAACTTAAGCTTTATTTTAAAATAATATGTTTGTTTTCTTCCTAAATCTTAAAAAAAAATCATCTTTCAAAATATGTTGGAAAAAAATTGTACTTTATTTTAAAATATGATTTTTAGGAAGAAAATCATTATGACAAATCTAAATGTCCTAGATATTGTATGCTAATTTCTTTATCAGCCTTGTTCAAAGGATTCTTGTTTAAAGAATTTGTATGGTTGTATTTCAATTTTAGGATAGGAGAAAAATATAAGTCTTCAAAGGTTTTTTTTTCCACTTGAAAAAACAGCTTTATTTTAAAATATTTTAAAAAAGAAAGGACTATTGATAAATTTAGGGATATAAAGGGACTTGGATAAAGCGATATAAAGTTGTATATCTAGGTCGATGTATAACTTATTTGTATTCCGCTTACTAAAGCGGAACCTTTTGCTGTTCTGTTTTTCTGATTTCTGTAATTTTTGTTTAGTTTTTTTTTTTTCTTTTTCCCAATAAATAAAAGATAATTTAAAAAAATTGTATGACAGCTTCAAAATGAAGTCTTCAAAATTAAGTCTCGTATTTTTTTTCAAAAGGCCATTTTGAGGTTTTAAACTATGTTTATTTGGATAGAAGAGTTAGTGTGCATATTATACATTAGTTGTAAAATCCTTTTGAGGTTTTAAACTATATTTAATTGGATAGAAGAATTAGTGTGCATATTATTCTTTAGTTGTAAAATTAAGTCTTGTTTTTTCCAAAGGGCATTCTGAGGTTTTAAAGTATATTTATTTGGATAGAAGATTTAGTGTGCATATTATAAATTAGCTGTAATCTAGTCTATAGTTTTGGGATTTTTCTATTTTTCTCACACACTACTTTTAACTTTGTGAGCATTTAGTGATAGATTGGAATAGTGTAGAATCTTTGGTTTTTAAAAGAATAATAATATGGAATGGTCTTTTATTTATTAATAATTAAGGTTTGAAGGTGTGATTTATTGTACAACTTGCCACATCGGCACATTAGAAGTGTCTAAAATTTGACCAAAACTTAATTGTAGTACTCCTAGTAGCTGAACAAAAAAAAATCATGTGACTCATCATGCAATTTGCCACATCAGCACATCTAGAAGTGTCTAAAATTTGATAAACACTTAATCATGGTACTCTTAGTTGAACAAAAAAATTTATTTGTTGCTTGTAGAATATCATATTTTATTTAAAATAAAATTTATATGCAATCTAAATGCACCAAATACGTATTGATAACCAAAAACTTTCTTATCTCTAGTTTATATATTCAACACAAATGGACTAATAGTTGAACATAAAAAAAATATTTGTTATAAATACAACATAATTATTTAGAATACAACGTATATCAAACAAAAATGGACCACTAGTTGAACACTAAGTCTTTTTGAAATTTTTTCACATTTAATGGGAAAATACATCCTATTATTGTGATAGGACAAACTATTAATATGAAATATTCCAATGCTTGCATATTGCCTACCCCAATAGTTACACATGAGAACAATATTTTTTCACTATGATAACAATAATTGTTTAAATGTGCAATTTATTTTGTATATTTATGATATTTTAACCAACTTTTGGTTATTTTTCTACTTACATATGGATTATTTATATACAATATATAGTATAAATATGTGGAAGATTGAATATTATAGGCACAAGTGCTATAACAACAATTGGACCATCCATAACTACTGCCCCTCTCTCCTACTAAGAGTCTTGTCTCATAGAATAAGTTCCAACATAAGCCAATGTTTATACTTAGATGTGTTCTAAATCTAGAAGGCAATAACAAAACATCACTCAAACTACTTCTTGTAGTTTGTGATTTCACTAATTATTTAGTTGCGTCCTACCATTAATATTTAGTTGCGTTCAATTCTAATTCATAGTCATCTTTTTTTTAAGAAACAAAAGTTTCCATAAGTTCAACTTCTTTGAAACCATATATTGAATACGAGCTTAAGATATATCTTTGTAACTTGTAAAATTGGGGTGATTATTTGATTGGTACACCTGAGCTCATCATCTTCACTATAAGCTCATTATTTTCACTATTTTTTCATGCAATTTCATTAAAAGAATATTTTGGATTTTTCTAAATCTTCATTTCCAATTTGAAAAACTACTTTATGAAAGAGTGATTTTTTTTTAAATTTTTTCAATTACCTTGTAGTGTAAGATTCCCTACCATTAATATTTAGTTGTGTTCAATTCTAATTCATGATCATCTTTTTTACTATACAAATGTTTCCATAAATTTAAGTCCAAAAATTGAAGCTTTGAAACCATATATTGAATATGAGTTTAAAATATCCTTGTAACTTGTCAAATTAGGGTGATTATTTGATTGGTACACCTTAGCTCATCATTTTCACTATGAGCTTATTATTTTCACAAATTTTCCATGCAATTTCATTAAAAAAAATATTTTGGATATTTCTAAATCTTTATTTGCAATCTGAAAAACTACTTTATAAAAGAGTGTTTTTTTTGATTTTTTTCAATTATCTTGTAGTGTAACATTTCAAAACTCAAATTTTCATTTGTGTATTCAATTATATTCAATTATTTGGATAAAAAAATGTTGAAATTGGACTTCGAAATCAAAAGTTTTTGTTTTTTTTAGGTGCTAGAAAAGAAAACCATTGGATATAGGATTTGAAGTGAATAGTACTAGTTTGAATTAACAAAACCTTAATTTTTTGTTCATATCATTAGTTCTATGACTAGCATACATATATTAATTAATAATATATGTAAAAAACGCCAGAGAGTTATCATTATGGAGATACCTATTGACTTGAGGAAAAATGCTTACATCTTTATTAACATTAATTTCAAAAGCAATATATATGATTTCATTATAGTTTCTATCATTGTTTATTTCAATTCCCATTTATAAGGGTACACATTCAAATATATTGGATTTCCCCCCAAACTTATACTTTAATGTTTTGATTAAGAGTATCTTTGTTAGTATCTGATTAGATTTTATAACGATTAACTTAAAATCATACCAACTTGTATATAACAAAACATAGCATCAACATCTAAAATATTATTTATTTATTTATTTATTTTCTTTTATTTTATGCAAATATTTGAATGATTTTTATTATTTATTTATTTGTTTGTTTTTTTTTGTTTCATCAAATCTCGTTGATTTGTTTTTTTGTTTCATCAAATCTCTTTAATTTTTTTTTTTGTTTCATCAAATATTTTTTATTTGTTTATTTTGTTTCATCAAATCTAGTGTAGTTGCACATGACTTCCACCTATCATTTAAAAAAAAAGAAAACCCAAAAGAGGCCCTCATAATTTTTGTCATCATTAACATGAAAATAATTCTAAATCAAGTCCAAAATTAAAGTATGTCATACCAATATTTGACAATTGACATCCCAAAACAAATTGTTAAAAATTGAAATATGCCTCTAAATACTGAATGAGAGGAATTAAGAAAAGGAAAACAAAAAAGAATAAAAACTTATAGGCTTTATAGGCAACAAATCCTTACTGAGCAATCACAATTTCATGATACCCATTATTACATTTTGATATTTCTTTTTAAATCCTCGGATTTTTAGAAACCAATTGAATAAGTCCATTATTCGGAAGCTAAGTTTATATTGTAGAATAAAAATTTACAATCAGTTGTATAAGGAGGACCATCCTTTCATTCAGTTCTATAGGGAGGACCAACAAATGTGTCTAGATTTCAAATTCTGTCCAAGAGTTATATAACAATCCCCCTCTGCTTTGTTTGACACATATATTACATCTACTTTGACATTCAAAAGCAAAATGAACCTGAGAAGAAAGTAGATTGAAAGTCAGTATTCAATAAAGTTGAATCAAAGCATAATGTTAGGAGTTATTTTATACTACTTCTGAGAAGAGAGTAGATTGAAAGTCAGTATTCAATAAAGTTGAATCAAAGCATAATGATAGGAGTTATTTTATTTTACTTTAGAACTATTTATTTTATTTTATTTATATATTGTTTACTTTATCTTCTTTTTTTAATTTTATATTAACTTTGAGAAATATAGTAATAGTTTTTATGTAAGTAGTAACATGTATAATTCTAAGATCCAAACCATCCAAACCAGAATACAAAATACATCTCATGTTCAAACAATTTACTAATAAATCAATTGAGATTTTGGTCCAGAGAAAGTGAGAACATGGCATTACTCTATGGTGTAACAGGGAAAAAGAGCTCCAAATATACAATAGGTGAGGACTAATCCCCAAGCGCTAAAACTGATTAGAAGTAGTCATGACTGTGGTCATATGGGCTTCAAGGGCCTCCATCTGTCTTTCAAGACTGTTCAAATTTTCATTTAACGTGATCAACTTAGTTTTGGCAACAATATTTGTTATTTATAAGAAAACAATAAAAAATAACATCAATTACCCATACAACCATTGATTCATACAAACTATTATTCATATAAAATTCCAAAGAAACCTATTTAACCATTGATTCATAAAAATAATTGATCATATAAAATTCCACAGAAGCCATACAACCATTGATTTATACAAACAATTATTTATATAAAATCCCAAAGAAACCCATTCAACCATTGATTCATACAAACAATTATGCATATGAAACTCCATAGAAACCCATACAACCATTGATTCATACTAACAAATCCTCAAAATCATTTTTTTTTCATACAATAAGCCCAAGGTATTGAATTTCTTAGCAGTACAGACATGAGAAGCAAGGCCTCTGTCACCGTTATAAGATTCTAAACAACAATCATTTCCAGAATACAACCCAACATTGGGTGAGGACTAATATTATGCACAAAAGAAGCCGTAGCAGCCATAGCTGTAGGCACTTACAAACAATAACTATTTCTTCACCAGAGCTTGCAAAACAACATAAACCCAATTAAAACTCTGGCCACATAAAATCCCAACACAAACCCCTACCACAAAACTGTAACTTAAAAACAAAATTGGTTCTAAGTTACCCAAAACACTCGTTGCCATTGCTAAAAAATTATAAACCCAAAAATTTATAGATTGCTTGGTAACTTATAGCGAAACAAAGTGCTCACAAAGCTAAAATGGGGTTTCGTCATCATCCAAAACCCTAAACCTCGTCTCTTGGTTCTTCCACAACTTTAGACAACGAAAATGAGCAAAACTATTAAAGTACTACCTAGAATCTGCAATTTGGGGAAAGATTGTATCGTTTGAAGCTGTCCTTTGTGAGGGAAAAACTCCATTAAATCCCCATGGCTTGGCACCTCAACAAGATTCTTTTCCTGAGAAAGCTATTGAGGAGAGAACTTGCTGCATCATCTCTGGTTTTATCCACGATAGACCTTGCATGGCTGCTGCATACATCACAAAAACATTAGGTTCTCTTCTTTTTCTCTCTTAGGTTTTCATCTAACACCTTTTCCAATATAACTTATATGATGGCAGATCTGAAAATACATACTGTTCAAATATGAACATGAATTTTCCAAAGTACTTGAGCGTGCTTCTCCCTTAAATTGTTTGAGCATGAAGTTGGCAACAAATAATGGAGAACTGAGAACATAATCGTGGAGTTAAAAATGATGGTGTTTAATCCCTCAGGTGACAAGTTATATTAGAACCTTGACATAAAAACAAAAAAAAACAGACAAAAAACTTGAGTATATTAGGAGTAAATAACTCCTTCATTTCCTCCTGATTTTAGATTCTAAAATTTTGGATTCTAGATTATTGTGAGAATTTGTAAATCGTTTTCCTAGCCCACATTGATCATGTTGTAAGGTAGAGAGCTTTGATTGATGATGACCTGAGTTCAAGCCCACTGGGCACAACCCCCTATGCTTGAGAATCTCCACAAACAAATACCTCTCATGGTAATGATAATTATTTTCTCTACCATTTTTCAAATATAAAAGGGTCCATCTGACCTTTCAAAAAATTACTTGTGTTTCAAATTTCAAGAAACACTTCTAAACCTGGTGAGCATATTGGAAATAATTTAATAATATCATCAAGTTTTTGGAACATATGAGATTTTGAAGCATTTCTTTCAACATCCTGACAGGTTGTATATTCTTTATCCAGTTTGATGTGATCAAGTGGTAAGACAACAATATTCATGACAATGACATAAAAGGTAGCCCCCAAACATGCCTCCTACGAGGAAGGATTTTTAGGTCGACAGTGCATTTCCCACACATAAGAAGGCAGAAGAATCCTCTATATATCTGATGTTTTAAAGAGAACGGCACACTGGGACAAAATGATTTCATCCTCAATAAAATGTAGTTAAACATGACAATTGTCAATTTTACGGTATAGTCTTTGTTTTCTAGCACTGGACCTATTTAATCTGAAGCCATATATTTATATGTTTAAAAAGAAAACAAAATATCCTTGATTCCTCAGTGCTGAATTACATCTTCTATTTGATAGTTATATTTATTCTCAAAAGAGGGTTTGAATGCTTGAACACATTTTTTCTTGTACTTGGAAGATATACCACAAAAAATTCTAGATTATTGCACCAAAGAACTATTGTCAGAATAAATTTTTAGAAAATTTACAAGAACATTTACAAAAAAAATGGTAATAAAAGCAAGAGATAGATGTGGAGAGGTTTGTGGCTATATGATAACAGTAACAGATAAATTTACCAGGTCAAATCCCTCCCGTGGCAATAAAATGGTTTAATAATGTGGCAGAAGGCTTGTGGAAAAGACGTGGTCAATTTTTAATTTGTTGGAGTTTTGGCTCATGTGGACATCTAGACTAACTCAAAGCTTTTGAAAAGCTTGGCAGTCTGAACCCCCTATCAGAGTGCATTCCATGAGATCTAAGGTCTATTAGTATTACCCAATTCCAAAAGTTTTGTAAATTTTAAAGCAGATTTTTGACTAAAATGGGTGCAAGCATCTTCCTTTTTGCTACAAATATCTCTTCCCACACTCCACGATGCTTATTGGCGGGCTTCCAACCATACTATGTAGTCCATCATCCCTATAAATGAAAAGATTACAGATACTAGATCCTTCTTCAGATAACTCCATTACCATGATAAATAACAACATTACAACATGGGTGGAAAGTTATTAGACCTGAAAATGGTTAATGGTTGTAAAGTAAGTATGATCATAATGAGATCTAATTTACAAGTTTCCCATTTTCAGGCATTTTATGAAGATACCGTTCCACTGTAAAACTCTTGGTTGTAACTTGCATGCAAGAACGTAAATCAACAATGAACACATATTCCATGCCGAAGCCTAGAAAGAAACATGTACCTTGAGTTTTTCCCTCTCCTTGATTAACGTTAGAGAAGCTTCTACCACATGATTTTGGCCATCAACCAAATTGGCAGAAGGTATACTGTCCACACCCAGCCTATGCACAAACCTTGCTCTGATTTTACCCATTTTATTCATGATTGACATCTCTTTCGTCCCGACACTTGAGTTTCTAGAAAAGTAAAATGCGGCAAAGGCCAAGATTTTGGTGAGGAGGGAGATGTTGCGAAATCCAAAGGAAAACTGAACGAAACCAAAGAAAACCCTAAGAAAACAGTTACTGGCCCGCCAAAATGAAAAACCTAACGACAAAAGAGTTTTCCATCCGATTTTCTAGTATCTGAGCAAAAACAATACATGACTTCCACCTGCCTGTCATTTTAAATGCAACTTCAAAAAAAATAAGGAGAATATTCCTTGAATGCTTTCACTGTATAACGCCTCTCGGCCTAACAAGTAAGTTTTTTCTAAATATATAAAGATGCTTTAATATAAGTGAAACTCTCTATGAGTGTTAGATATAAACTTAAGAGCTTTTTTTTGTTGTTTAGATAATTTTCTATCTAATAAATACCATTGAATACAATTGGTACAATATAAACAAACATTGTAAAAGTATCTTATAATTTAAAACATTGATTCAAAAGTATCTTTTAATTTAAAATATTGGTTCAAAAATAATTTAGTATGAGCATACAAAGAAATATTCATGGATTTGTAGTCTTGCATGATAAATTGTCGAATTTTACATTTAATAAAACCATCACATTGTCCCTAAAACTATTTTCCTACCTTAGTTGTCTTGTAAGTTTCCACAAACCATTTACCATCATCACAATATTTTTTATGGTCATGCTTTAATTAGTACCCCTCCATTTTGCTTGTGATTTCTGTTAGCATGTTTTTACATTGATAGACTTTGGTACCTTGTTTTGTATATTTTGATCGCTGAATTTTGAGTGACAGTGGATTCGTTTTGTGATATGTTAAACATTGTATGGTGATAATTAATTTCTGACATGCTTTGTAATAGCATAGATATTTCCTTCAGATGTTATTGCTATATATATGTTTATGGTAGATTAACTGTTACTTAATTTGTCAGTCTGATATGACGTGTATTGGTGTGGAGAACGAAGTTGCATCACTCGCTTGCGAGTGCCCTGTGATTTCTGTGATTTTCTCTGCATGGTGTGTTTGTACAATGGATTATATATATATATATGCATGTTATTTGCTTGATTGTAGGATTGTAGGTACATGACACCGACTCCACCTGGTTACTCAGGTCTGAGCGTGTCAAGACTCAACGAAAATGTTGATTGGAAGGTAGTAACATGGTTTATCCTAGTCTAGTCTTAAACCCAGTCACAGTATATCGTCAGTTTTAGTTTGGAGTCTTTGGTGGTCTTGTTTGTCCCTGGTTGGATTAATTGTTTTGAAAGGAAAATTTTGTTAATTTTATGATAGTTTATTATTCTTTAATTTAGTGTTGATTTTAATTAAATAAAATAATTAATTAAATTAAAGTTACCTTTATTGTGTGAATAGATTTAAATTTTAAATTAATTGTTATGTGGGAAATGGTATTTTAATTGTTAAATAAATAAAATAAATAAAGAAAAGGGAAATTACATTTTTTAAAGTTTGAATTCTTTAAATCTAGAAATGCATTCAATTTTTGATAAGGAAGAAATAAAAGATTGTCGTGAGGTTGTTGAAAGATATTTTTTCTTGTCGACATGTGTGGCAGTGGGAATTAATTGCTTCTTGTTGAGAATTTTCTTGGATGTTATCTGGGATTGGGGGAAAATAGAAGATTACTTCTTCACAGGAAATGAAAGAATAGGGTTCTGTTAAAAATTGCTTTTGAGAAAAAATTGTGATTTCCTTTGTGAATTGTTGTATATTTCTGGAAGATCTCTAGTTGAGTTTTTGGCATATTTTGGGATTTTGTGTTTGGGAAAGGCTTTGGAAGCTACAGGCAAAGCTACTCTTTACCAACCAAGTTTTACAAGCTACAGAGAAACAGGTATTTTCTATTTAAATTAATTTGTCTCATTTTGAAAGATTGCCTGTTTAAGAGTTAGTTTTGTGCAAATTTGTTAAATTATGAATTTAGAAGTTTGCAGAGTAAACTATTGTGTTTTGTGACTTCTGTATTCTTCTCGGCAAATTAGTCTGTAGAGGATTTATTATTTCCTTGTTAAAAGCTTCCTGTAGGAAATAAGTTTGAGTAAAATTTGTGAAGGAAATCATTTGTTTGGAAAATGACATTGAAAACCTCAGGGAATAAATTAGAACTTGTTGGGGAAAAATTTTGTGCATACCGTAGAAATTTCTCAATTTCCCCATTACAAACCCTGTAGAATTTTCTAAATTTCCCTATAGAAAAACCCTGTTGAATTTGTATATATATTTTATACATATATATACTTTCATATATAAATTGTATTGTGAAAATCTTATATTCTTTATAAGAATATTGAAAAATTACCGTACAAGCGAATTTGAGTATTTTATTTAAGAAAAAACGGAATTGTGAAATCGCCGTCCGTTTTTATTTTATATAAATATATTGTTGTTTTATTTTAGAAAATTCATTTTAAATTTTTTGAGAGCCGCAGAATAGGGCGGGGCTACCCACGACCGACCCCGCAGGGGGATGGTAGTGAGGGCTGAGCCCTGTGGGGAGGGCTGCAGAGGCAGCTCCACCCACGACCGCCGTGGCTGTGATGTCGCGGCAGGGCAGGGCAGGGGTTGTAAAAAAACAGCCAACGAAACCCGAACTTAAAATGTATGAACAGTATTTTGATAACTTCAAATTGCGTGAATACAGATTTATGAATAATATGTTATTCAAATTTTATTATTTATAACTTTTACTAAATAATATATATATATATATATATATATATATGTTTTAATATTACATAGAAAATTGTATATAGCTATTTGTTTTAAAATTTAAATGATTAAGTAACGATTCAAGTGCATGTGGATACATGTTAAGTATGAGATTAATTAGTTCTAAAACATTATGAATGAAAGAGAAAATTTAGTCTTTATTTTTATGTGAAATTGAAGAAGTTAAAATTAGAATAAATTGATACAATTTCCTTTATTATATGAGAAAAGAATTACAATCAAGTTGTTATAATTTCTTGTTAATTCTTATTGAATGACTAGATTTAGTAAATCCTAATGTAGATTCCCAATGTTTTCAATTTGCTTTAAATTGTGTTTTTTTTATTGGGAAAATTGGGAATGTTTTAGATGAACAAGTCTTCCAAATTAGTTTGTATAGTAAGGGTGTTGTTATTGTTGAAATGCAATCCTTGAGTTGACTAGGGTAGTGCACATGTTATAGTATGGTGTTTTGACACCTGAATTTATGAACAAAGATTTAATGACCGTTGTGTGTCGTTTGGTACTATATGTTGATTTTTGTGCACCTTGGTTACCTTAGTCAGAGAAACTTAGATTCCTTATGTTATCTTTAGGGGAGTGGCTCTGTGTCAGGGCCGACACACAAAGTGGTGCCAGGGTAACTTACAATGAGTTAGTAATTCAGTGGAAACTAAAACAAAAAATTAGTTAGCTTAAAATCTTTAATTAGATTAATATGCCTCGCTTATAGACTCAAGAGCTAGTTCAGTCTTGAGATTAAGTTGAGAAGGCCTGGAATGGCAAATCGATATCTTGTTACTTTAAAAGATATTCGATTCCGCAATAGTTTGCAAGTGGGGCCGAGTTTCGTAAGAGGTTACCAGGGTAACCCAGGTTGGGGGCTGAAACCTAGGAAGAAACACCAGGGTAACTCTTGCAACATTGTGATGACACTCCACCTAAAAGAACAGTGACCTTGTGAACTTAGTATATTTGATTATCCTAAATCTGGAAGCAATGTAACCATCAGTTAAGTATGTACTTGTGTCTAGGGTTAGTAGATTATGTCTAGGGAACCTTATTACTATCTCCTAGCACGGGGGTTGGACCTACGGGTACCACATGGTTGGGTGGAACGTGCACCTTACTCCGTTGGGTCCCCAGTTTATGATCATGGCAACGAGAGCTTCATGGATGGAGAGCTTGTATTTGGATAAATGTGTACTTCCTATATTGCATCATTGGAAAACTTGTATTTGTAACATCCCTCAATTGTTTATGAGGTGAACATTTGTAATATGTAATTGTAAACTATTATTTGATCTACCTCATCTGAAGAATGAGTATTGTAATTTCATTTCAAATGGAATGTAAGAATCTTATTTGTACTTTATACTATCATGAATGGAATTCAAATGTTGTGCAATGTTTACTTTTAAGTTTATGTTAATTAAATACAATGCTAAATACTAAAGTCGTCTATGGAATCTCAAGTAGTGTGACGTCGCGTAACTTAGAGAATGTATGCAACTAATTAAGTTAATATTATTACTTTTAAATTTTTTTTTATTTCACTTTCGTAGACAATTGCAACATTCCTTAGGTTACAAGACGGGGCATTACAGATTGGTATCAGAGCAAAGATTCTAACACTGGACGCTCTGGGTAATCGCGAGCCCATTAGGTTGACCTAGTACGTAGTATTGTATTTGTTAGCCTTGGTTGATTAGTATCTGAGACTCGTTATTGTTTATGTGTAGGATCATGCCTAGGCGACGTGGTAGAGGTCGAGGTGGAGGCCGAGGGCCAATCCCTCAGGTTACTCCCCCTCTGAGCCCCCATCAGAGTGATCAGGCAGAGCAGTTGGATCAGAGGAATGAGGGACAAAATTCTGAATAGTTAGGAGTAGAGGGTTCACAATTACGCCCTTTATTAGAGGAGGTCCTAACTCGACTTGGACCTAGACAGGAAGTTGATCAGGAGGTAGTTAGAGAGCATTATAGATCTCCAAGGAGAGTAGATGATATAGTGCATCAGGATGCTATTATTGTAGGACACATGTGAGATTTGTTGAGGGCACACCCTCCTACTTTTGATGGCACAGGAGGTGGATTAGAGGTAGAGACCTGGCTATTGGACTTGGGTAGATGTTTCGCTATGCACCCATACGGTAGCAATACCCGAGCGAGATGCGCTATCATGCATCTGAGAGGATTCGCCTCTACTTGGTGGCGCTTGGAGGAGCAGAAGCTCCACTTAGATATTGGGTTAGTGTCTTGGGAGATGTTCCTGGAGAGGTTTAGAGCATGGTTCCTATTGGAACACTGGAGGCAACGACGAGCTGACGAGTTTCATGATTTATGTCAGTTGGCTCTATCTGTTGAGCAATATGAACGTAGATTTTATGAACTCAAGCAGTATGCAGGTGTTGGTGATGATTTCAGCACTTCATCAGGGGCTTAAACGCCCGCATTAGTGGTGGAGTCAGAGTCTTTGAGCCAAATACTATGGAAGTTGCTGTGGAGAAGGCTCGTATAGTGGAAGAGAATCTTGTTATGGCGTTAGGTGGTCACACAGGAGTACATATAGGCAGTGCTCTTGCACCAGGTTTTAGTCCACGGGGTGGACAGGTGTAGATAGGGGGTTCCTCTAGGAACCAACAGACACCCTCTAAGGGTGGGCAGCAACAGCAACAACGTACACCTCAAAAGAATAAAATCCACAGCAAGGTAATAGCCCGCAGTCAGGAAAGAACTGCAACTGGTGGCGCAACAAGTGCAATAGACAGGATCAACCTGCTCAGAGTGCGCAATCTACTGTCAGTAGAGGTAGTTTCTAGCAATCCAATGCACCTTCGGGTAGCAGAGGATTCAGTAGAGGCACTGGTTGTTACTTGTGTGGTCAGTAGGGACACATTGCTAGGCAGTGTCCGATGAGAGGTTCTTCAGGTTTTGGGCCTCGACCTATAGTTTCAGAGCCTACAGTGGGTGATGTAGGATGATCACATACAGTTTATGTTGCGGTTAATGACCGCCAAGCCGATCACCAAAACATAGTGGTCGAGACTTCAGGTAAGTTACATGGTGTTAGTGTTTCCATTCTTTTTGATTCCGGAGCTACCGACTCCTTTATTTCACCTACCATCATTGAGCGATGTGGTCTTGTGGCGGTAAAGCAAGGTGGTAAGTGGCAGGTAGAATTTTCCTCTGGGGTGAAAGTAGCAGTAGAGAACCTAGTACATAATTGTGAACTTAAGATTGGTATGTTAACTACCTTAGTAGATCTACATGTTACACCTTTAGGATCGTATGACATAGTTTTAGGTATGGATTGGTTAGCATCTCAACATGCTGTGATTGACTGTCAACTTAAGATAGTTAGTTGCATTAATGATTTAGGTGCGAAAGTGGAAATCATAGGTATACAAAGACCTATCTCTTTGCGGATGATATCTGCTATGCAATTAAAGAGATGTCTTCGTCAGGGTTGTCAACTGTTTGCAACAACAGTTACTGATTTGGAAGAAGGTGAGAGTCGAGAGATATCTCTTGATGATCATCCTATTCTTAGGGAATTCGCTGACATGTTTCGTGATGATATACCTGGAATGCCACCGAAGAGAGATATTGACTTTAGAGTTGATTTAGTTCTTGGAGCTGAGCCTATATCTCGAGCTCCATATAGAATGATGACTCAGGAGTTAGAGGAACTTTGTATCCAGTTAGAGGAAATATTAGAAAAGGGTTTTATTCATCCAAGTGTTTCCCCTTGGGGAGCACCTTTCATCTTCGTAAAGAAGAAGGATGGGTCACTTAGACTGTGCATTGACTATCGTCAATTGAACAAGGTTACGATTAAGAATCGTTATACTTTGCCTAGAATCGATGATCTTTTCGATCAGATCAAGGGAGCTAATGTGTTCTCTAAAATCAATTTGAAATATGGTTACCATCAATTGTGAATTGCTGAAGCTGATATACATAAAACTGCATTTCGTACTCGTTATGGGCACTACAAATTCACAGTAGTACCGTTTGGGTTAATGAATGCACCATCAGTATTTATGATTTTAATGAATGGTGTTTTTCGTACATACCTTGATCACTTTGTCCTTGTATTTCTCAATGATATTTTGATCTATTCCAGAAACATGAAGGAACATGAAGAGCACTTGAGATAGGTATTGCAATGTTTAAGGGAAAATCAATTGTATGCGAACTTGAAGAAGTGTGACTTCTTTCAAACTGAAGTAAAATACCTTGGACACGTGATTTCTGGAAAAGGTATTGCTATAGATCCTTCAAAGATTCAAGCTATTGTAGATTGGCCTGTGCCTACTAATGTAGGCGAAGTACGTAGTTTCATGGGTCTAGTTGGTTACTATAGGTGGTTTGTTCAGGGATTTTCTAGAATTGGTCATCCTATTACTTCTCTTCAGAGAAAAGGGAAGAAGTTTGTTTGAATAGAGCAGTGTCAGTTGGCTTTTCAGACACTTAAAGAAAAGTTGACTAATGCACCTATATTGATTGTTCCTGATCCTACTAAGGATTTTGTAGTTTGTACTGATGCATCCTTAGAGGGTTTGGGAGCAGTTTTGATGCAAGATGGGCATGTGATTGCTTATGAGTCTCGCAAAATCAAGGATCACGAATTAAACTATCCCACTCATGATATAGAACTTGCTGCAGTTGTGCATGCATTAGTTTGATGGAGGCATTTCTTATTGGGTCATCGTTTTGAACTTCACACTGATCACTGTAGTCTACAATACATTTTTACGCAACCTAACTTGAATGCTAGACAGAGACGGTGGATGGAGTTCTTGTGTGAATACGATTTTGAAGTGAAATATGTTCAAGGAAAAGAGAACGTAGTGGCTGACGCTCTTAGTCGTCGTCGACATGAGATCTCTGCTACTATTCTTGAAGAAGATTTGAGAAGTCAAATTTTAGTAGCACTTCCTACTGATAGATTGTATCAGGAAGAGAAGTCAGAGATTGAATCTGGTAGACCTTTAGAAGGTCGATTTGCAGGGTATGTCCTTGAACTAGATGGTATATTACAACATTTAGATCGTATCTATGTACCACATTATGAGGGTCTTCGTACATTAATTATGATTGAAGCACATCGAGCTCCGTACTCAGCTCATCTAGGTGTTAAGAAAATGCATGCGGATCTTCGGTAATTGTATTTCTGGCCTGGTATGAAACATGATATTGCTGACTATGTATTGAGATGTCTTGAATGCCAGCGAGTTAAAGCTGAGCATCAACATCCCGCTAGATTATTATAGCCACATCTCATTCCTGAATGGAAATGGGATATTATATCTGTTGACTTTATTGTTGGGTTACCTACGTCGTCACGTCGACATGATGCCATTATGGTAATTGTTGACCGATTGACTAAGTTGGCTCATTTTTCGCCAGTACGATCATCTTACAATGCTTCATCTGTAGCTAGGATATTTATGGAGGACATAGTTAGATTGCATGGGATTCCTCATAGGATTATTTTTGATAGAGATCCTGTATTTACATCAGACCTATGGACTTCATTACAACATGCTCTAGGTACACAGTTGAACTTTAGTTCAGTGTATCATCCTCAAACCGATGGACAAACGGAGAGAGTTAACCAAATATTAGAGGATATGATTAGAATGTACGTAATGGACCACTAGTCACGTTGGGAGGATTATCTGTACTTAGTAGAATTTGCTTATAATAACGGATATCAGAGTTCCATAGGTATGCCACCATTTCAGGCATTATACGGTCATCCTTGTCGAACTCCATTGAGTTGGGATCGACTAGAGGATAGAGTATTACTTGGTCCTGAGATGCTTCAAGACATGGAGCAATAGGTTGACCATATTAGAGAACATTTGATAGCAGCACAGGATAGGCAAAAGAAGTATGCCGATGTGCATATAATAGATCAACAGTTTGCAGTTGGTGATAGAGTGTTTCTTCGAGTGCGACCGCGAAAGAGTCCAATCCGTTATGGAAAAGGCTCTAAGCTTGCGCCTCGTTTTGTTGGGCCATTTGAGATCCTAGAGAGGATTGGTCCAGTGGCATATCAACTTGCCTTACCACCCAGTTTTTCATGTATTCATGATATTTTCCATGTATCAGTTCTTAGACCATATCATCTCGACATTTCTCATGTACTTGATTGGAATGCGTTACAGGTAGAGGACGGGCAGCTGGCTTTGGAGCCCATGGCCATTCTACAATGCCAGACGCTCGGTCTCAGGGGTCGAGACGTTGATCAGGTGAGGGTCCAATGGGATCCTAGCCATGAGGCTTCTGCTACTTGGGAGGATGCGACACGCATGAGGGAACTTTATCCCTATCTGTTCGCAGGATTTCAGGAGCAAGCCTGATCCTAGGGGGGGAGGATGTAGTACCCCTCCATTTTGCTTGTGATTTCTGTTAGCATGTTTTTACATTGATAGACTTTGGTACCTTGTTTTGTATATTTTGATCACTAACTTTTGAGCGACAGTGGATTCGTTTTGTGATATGTTAAACATTGTATGGTGATAATTAATTTCTGACATGCTTTGTAATAGCGTAGATATTTCCTTCAGATGTTATTGCTATATATATGTTTATGGTAGATTAACTGTTACTTAATTTTTTAGTCTGATATGACGTGTATTGGTGTGGAGAACGAAGTTGCATCACTCGCTTGCGAGTGCCCTGTGATTTCTGTGATTTTCTCCGCATGGTGTGTTTGTACAATGGATTATATATATATGCATGTTATTTGCTTGATTGTAGGATTGCAGGTACATGACACCGAATCCACCTGGTTACTCAGGTCCGAGCGTGTCAAGACTGAACATAAATGTTGATTGGGAGGTAGTAACATGGTTTATCCTAGTCTAGTCTTAAACCCAGTCACAATATATCGTCAGTTTTAGTTTGGAGTCTTTGGTGATCTTGTTTGTCCCTGATTGGATTAATTGTTTTGAAAGGAAAATTTTGTTAATTTTATGATAGTTTATTATTCTTTAATTTACTATTGATTTTAATTAAATAAAATAATTAATTAAATTAAAGTTACGTTTATTGTGTGAATAGATTTAAATTTTAAATTAATTGTTATGTGGGAAATGGTATTTTAATTGTTAAATAAATAAAATAAATAAAGAAAAGGGAAATTGCATTTTTTAAAGTTTGAATTCTTTAAATCTAGAAATGCATTCAATTTTTGATAAGGAATAAATAAAAGATTGCCGTGAGGTTGTTGAAAGATATTTTTTCTTCTCGACATGTGTGGTAGTGAGAATTAATTGCTTCTTGTTGAGAATTTTCTTGGATGTTATCTGGGATTTGGGGAAAATAGAAGATTACTTCTTCACAGGAAATGAAAGAATAGGGTTCTGTTAAAAATTGCTTTTGAGAAAAAATTGTGATTTCCTTTGTGAATTGTTGTATATTTCTGGAAGATCTCTGGTTGAGTTTTTGGCATATTTTGGGATTTTGTGTTCGGGAAAGGCTTTGGAAGCTACAGGCAAAGCTACTCTTCACCAGCCAAGTTTTACAAGCTACAGAGAAACATGTATTTTTCTATTTAAATTAATTTGTCTCATTTTGAAAGATTGCCTGTTTAAGAGTTAGTTTTGTGCAAATTTGTTAAATTATGAATTTAGAAGTTTGCAGAGTAAACTATTGTGTTTTGTGACTTCTGTATTCTTCTCAGAAAATTAGTCTGTAGAGGATTTATTATTTCCTTGTTAAAAGCTTCCTGTAGGAAATAAGTTTGAGTAAAATTTGTGAAGGAAATCATTTGTTTGGAAAATGACATTGAAAACCTCAGGGAATAAATTAGAACTTGTTGGGGAAAATTTTTGTGCGTACCGTAGAAATTTCTCAATTTCCCCATTACAAACCTTGTATAATTTTCTAAATTTCCCCATAGAAAAACCCTGTTGAATTTGTATATATATTTTATACATATATATACTTTCATATATAAATTGTATTGTGAAAATCTTATATTCTTTATAAGAATATTGAAAAATTACCATACAGGCGAATTTGAGTATTTTATTTAAGAAAAAACGGAATTGTGAAATCCCTGTCCATTTTTATTTTATATAAATATATTGTTGTTTTATTTTAGAAAATTCATTTTAAAAATTTTGAGAGCCGCAGAATAGGGCGGGGCTACCCACGGCCGACCTCGTAGGGGAACGACAGTGAGGGTTGAGCCCAGTGCCGCCCTCACGGGCAGCGCTCGGCGTAGCCGCCCACGGCCTAGCCCTGTGGGGAGGGCTGCGGAGGTAGCTCCACCCACGACCGCCGTGGCTGTGATGTCGCGACAAGGTAGGGCATGGGCTATAAAAAAATAGCCAACGAAACCCTAACTTAAAATGTATGAATAGTATTTTGAGAACTTTGAATTGCGTGAATACAGATTTATGAATAATATGTTATTCAAATTTTATTATTTATAACTTTTACTAAATAATATATATATATATATATATATATATATATATATATATGTTTTAATATTACATAGAAAATTGTATATCGTTATTTGTTTTAAAATTTAAATGATTAAGTAATGATTCAGGTGCATGTGGATACATGTTAAGTATGAGATTAATTAGTTCTAAAACATTATGAATGAAAGGAAAAATTTAGTCTTTATTTTTATGTGAAATTGAGGAAGTTAAAATTAGAATAAATTGATGCAATTTCCTTTATTATATGAGAAAAAAATTACAATCAAGTTGTTATAATTTCTTGTTAATTCTTATTGAATGACTGGATTTAGTAAATCCTAATGTAGATTCCCAATGTTTTTGATTTGCTTTAAATTGTGTTTCTTTTATTGGGCAAATTGGGAATGTTTTAGATGAACAAGTCTTCCAGATTAGTTTGTATAGTAAGGGTGTTGTTATTGTTGAAATGCAATCCTTGAGTTGACTAGGGTAGTGCACATGTTATAGTATGGTGTTTTGACACCTGGATTTATGAACAAAGATTTAATGACCGTTGTGTGTCGTTTGGTACTATATGTTGATTTTTGTGCACCTTGGCTACCTTAGTCAGGGAAACTTAGATTCCTTATGTTATCTTTAGGGGAGTGGCTCTGTGTGAGGGCCGGCACAGAAAGTGGTGCCGGGGTAACTTACAATGAGTTAGTAAGTCAGTGGAAACTAAAACAAAACATTAGTTAGCTTAAAATCTTTAATTAGATTAATATGCCCTCGCTTATAGACTCAAGAGCTAGTTCAGTCTTGAGATTAAGTTGAGAAGGCCTGGAATGGAAAATCGATATCTTGTTACTTTAAAAGATATTCGATTCCAATAGTTTGCATGTGGGGCTGGGTTTCATAAGAGGTTACCAGGGTAACCCAAGTTGGGCCGGAACCTAGGAAGAAACACCAGGGTAACCTATGCAACATTGTGATGACACTCCACCTAAAATAACAGTTTACCTTGTGAGCTTAGTATGTTTGATTATCCTAAATCTAGAAGCAATGTAACCATCAGTTAAGTATGTACTTGTGTCTAGGGTTAGTAGATTATGTCTAGGGAACCTTATTACTATCTCCTAGCACGGGGGGTGGACCTACGGTACCACATGGTTGGGTGGAATGTGCACCTTACTCCGTTGGGTCCCCAGTTTATGATCATGGCAATGAGAGCTTCATGGATGGAGAGCTCGATTTGGATATATATGTACTTCCTTTATTGCATCATTGGAAATCTTGTATTTGTAACATCCCTCAATTGTTATGAGGTGAACATTTGTAATATGTAATTGTAATCTATTATTTGATCTACCTCATCTGAAGAATGAGTATTGTAATGTCATTTCAAATGCAATGTAAGAATCTTATTTGTACTTTATACTATCATGAATGGAATTCAAATGTTGTGCAATGTTTACTTTTAAGTTTATGTTAATTAAATACATGCAATACTAAATACTAAAGTCGTCTATGGAATCTCAAGTAGTGTGACGTCACGTAACTTAGAGAATGTATGCAACTAATAAAGTTAATATTAACACTTAAAAAAAAAAATTATTTCACTTTCGTAGACAATTGCTACATTCCTTAGGCTACAAGACGGGGCATTAAAATCTATCTCAAATAAAGGATCAACAACAAGTTGAAGATTAGATCCATCCTCTTTCTAGTTCAAACTCCTACTATCTAAATGTGTCATATCATACTCCTTTTGGATGCAATCTAAATCCCTGAACTATTGATCCTTATAGAGTTTATCACTTTCCTCTAGAAGTGCCTCTTGGACACTTTCCAAAGTAAGCTTTATAGATTTAAGCTTGCTTGTAAGCTCACCAACCACTTCCCTTAATTTCTTAGTCATAGATAAGGTCTCACCTATAAACTTGTTAGCCATATCTCTATTATACATAACATGCACAAGTAAGCTTCTTTGATTTCCTCCATGGTGTCTTTCATTGTTTACAAATCAACATAGGTAACACTAAGATCATTTTGATCCCTTTGTGCATTTTGAATGATTCTTTCTACATGCATGTGTGTATTATCCAATCTAGATTAAATTTGCATCTAATTTTCATCAAACATCAAGAGTTGTCTTCCACAACTTCCCTCATGCATGTCAAGTTTTTGTAGATCTAATGCACTATTTTTATAATGCATGCAAGAATGAAAATCTTCTTCATACCTGTCATCAACCTCATCATGGTTGTTCAAAATCTTATAGACATCCTTTTGACCAACTTGAAAAAAATGTGTAGCATCGGGTCGAGGATCAAAATCAACAAGGCTATGGTTTCTATGCTCATAATCACAGCTTCTATATTTCTGCTCAAAATCAAAGCTATTATATCTTTGCTCAAAATCAAATCTCCTATGTCTTTGCTCAAAATCAGCATCAAGGAGCAATAAATCAAATTTGTGTTCAATATCATTAACATACCTTTCAGTATTATCTCCCTCAATGCCATCCACTATGCATGATGAATTAAAAATAACATTGGAATGAGAGGAAAATTCATCCCAAGATAGATCCTCATCACACTTATATGTTGACACCCCTAGTTCCCATGCGAAAGAGGGTTGATTGCTTTAATCAAAATATAAGTAGTCACAATGCTCCTCCTGATTGTTTTCCTTTTTGAAAGATTCATTCTCCATCTTCCTAGGATTGAAATCTTTATCATCATAAACTCCATAGGCTTAGTTTGGATGCCAACCCCCAAACCACCTGAAATATCATCAATGAAATAGGATGAGTGATCATAGAAAACTAATTTGGAGCTATTATCATCTTTGATTACTACAAGTGCATCAGAGAGCTCATCAATAATATCTAATCCACTAGAAACATCAAAGTAGACATTGGGCTTGGAATGATCATTAGATGAATCCATACTTGGATTCAAGGCTATGAATTTATCTTGTCCTTCATGCACAACCTTATCCTCCCTCATTGCATGCATTCCCAAGGAGTTATCCTAAAAAAAATTCACACATTCATCATGCTTTAAAGCACTCATAGTATTAGACTCTCCTGCTATAAATTCTTCTACAACTACCCACTCCTCTTCAACCTTTTGTTCAAATCTATCAATCAACCTTTGACAATATTCATCAAAAGAATCTACCTGGATGTAGACTTGGGTGTTCATACCTTGGTACCACCAATCATTAGCAACTCCTTCAAGGTGAAAAATCACATTCTAAATGGAAACTTTCTCCTCTATGGAATTGGAATAGTAATAGTATTACATCTCAAATAACCAAGCTCTAACTGAGATCTGGTCCAATCCATCAAAAGTGGAAGCTGAAGGTTTCATGAATTTTCTCCTAAGACCTCTTCCACCTGAATTTGAATGTTGTTTATGAATCTTGATGGCCATTGTGTTTTGCATTTGAGTGATATAATCACTATATGAGACTAAATTTCTAAATCCTTCATCTTGATTGGCACAAGTTTCTCTGGTGACTGCTAGTTCTTTTGTCAAATCTTCCATAGGATCAACAATATAAACCATTTTAAACTCTTCTTTTCTCCTTGTATAAATTGATCAAACCCTCAAGCTAGCAAGATCATAGCTCTGATACCACTATAATGTCCCCAATTAAATATTTTAAATAGGAAAGATATTCTTTAATTTCAGAAAATCGAGTATTGAATTTACTACTTCAAATTATGCCAAATCAACATAAGATGGTTTCCAATTGTCATATGATTCTCTAATATCATTGTAATGCCTCTTGCTAGAAAATATTTCAAATTTTATCTAATAAATAATATCACACTTAAATATTGCAAACCCTCAGCAACCATTGAAATCAGGTATGAGTTTATCTTCACCAATATGTGCAAATATAACTCAAGAATGTGAGAAACTGTCATATGATTATATTTTACTGATTTTGACATGAAAAATTCATCATATTTTCTATTATAATTTGTTGTTAAAACAAACAACAACAACAACGAAATACAAAAAATGACCCTAAAGTTACAAACCAAAATGTGGAAATGGAAAAAGTATCCCTTTTGCTTGCTTGATTTGGGAGTAACTGATGATAAATTGGACTTAATGATGCCTTGATTTAGTGTTGTGAGGTATTTTACACATTCACATTAGGTCTTGGACCCTTGCAAACTGAATAAAATGCATTTATCAATTTCTTGTAAAGGTGTTGTAAAATACTTTCACACTTCTCTAGACTTAATGGACCTATTCTTCCCCCAATTCAATGTTATAAAATGAATTTAATGGAATTATCACATTAATCTAGAAGGCTTGTAAATTAAAATTAATTCTAATCTAGTGTTGTAATGTGTCTTACACATTCACATTGGATGTTGTGCCTTTCTAGGCTATGTGGACCTCATTTTAATGATGTAAAGTGTATTTAATCACACTTTCACATTGAATTTTGTGTCCCTATCCCTAATTAGCCTCTACATCATCATTAATAGGCCCCTATGGCCCCATATTATGCATCCCAAGGCTTATTTTGATAAAAAAACCCAACTATATCATCATATAAATCTGATTTATTCACTCCCTGACAATCCGGTTGGCAAAAGAGCCCTTGTGGGACCAAGTTGCCCATTTGGGTGAATTAGTCCCATCCAGGTGGTACTAAGCCACCCAACTTGGCGACTTAGTCCCATTTGGGCTATTTTCGAGGTTCGGGCGGGAAAAATTGGATTTTAAGTTCATTTTTCCTTCTTGTCAGCCTTAGGGATCAAATTAACGAGCATTTTAGGTGGATTGTCTATAAATACAAGCCTTTAAACCCTAATTCATAACCCATTCATCATTTATCTTCCACCTCAAGTCAAGCAAGCTAGGGTTTTAGCATTCTAAGTCACCAAGATAGCTTTCTAAGACATTCAAGGGCAGATTCTTCATCTTTTGCTACAGAAAATCAAGATCTATCATCATGGAAAGTCTCTAAATTATTTCATGCTTCATTACATTATTTCTTCATTTTGGTTTAATTACCTAGAAAGGGGTTTGACTAAGGCAAACCCCCATGCCCTAACATTCAACATTTCTCTCTCTTTCATTGTGTGTTTGTAGATTTAGGTACTTTGAAGGTTTGTAAATCATTTAAGAATAAGTTACAAAGTTATTGAAGATATCTTCTTGTTGGATAGGTCAAGATATCCACAAAAAGTCACTTATAGTGCCAAAAATTGGAGTTTTAGAACTTGACACCTGTCAAGAACTGAAGTGTAGATTGAGGGCTTTTGTTTCCACTTTAGGATTTTCATAAAAGTCAAAGTGGACTAAGTCACCAACAATGGTGACTTAGTCCCATTGTACCTATTTTTTAGAATTTTCTGTAGATTTGGATACCCATTTGGCTAAAATGGGCTCTAGTATAGTTTTCTAGATCTGTGACTAAGTCGCCCAACTTGGCATAAGTGTGGGTCGTAGGCCAAAATTTCAGAATCAACAACATTTCTAGTCTTCATTCTAGTCCTCAACACATTTCGAGGTGCGCACATTCAGTTTTACTATTTTCTATTTTGTTTCATGGTCATTTCTAGGTCATTTAGTTCATGTTTGCATATCACATTGTGTTTTCAAACATTTTGTATTTCATTAGTTTTGCATTAATAATCAATATATTTTGTTAGTTTATTGCACTTAGGACATTACATTTAGGCATATTCCATTCATATTTGCATTATTCTTGAGTGGGGACATTGCCCATTTTGGCCTACCTCTCTCCCTTTAAGTGAAAAACCCTAGAAGTGCAAGAGAGAACCTAGGGTGCCAAAATCTTTGTCCACACAAAATAACACCCAAAATGATGCCAAAAAAAACACAACCAACTAATCCAAACTCTAAAACTTAGAGAAACAATTTTTAGAATTGTGAAACAAGCACAAAACTACAAGCCACAAGATCAAACAACAAACAAGTACACCTTGCACGCAAGATATCTGCAAACAAATATGTGCAATATTCATCAACAAGAAAAAGTTATAGAAGAAGCTTTCAAGAAGATATGAAAGCTTCGATATTCTCCATGAATAATATTTGAGGGAAAATTACAAAGAGGGTTGAATGCTTATAAGAGCAAAGCCCTAAATGAGAAAGGGATTAGATCATGACAAGTGTCGACATCACATGAGATGAGACATAATGATCTAATATTAACTCAAATAACAAAGCAATCCCTAATTTAGCTAAAGTGTGTGAGAATAAATTAGACTAATAATCAATTAAAGATTAATTAATTATTAGCTAATGCATGATAACTCTAACATCCCCCCTTAAGATGAACTTAGGGAGTAGCTAAAAACCCTAAAAAGAATGCAAGATGGGTCCTGACAAACAAGGCCAAGTAAGGTACCCATGTACAAACATAAGATCTCTATAATGTGGAGAAATAGAGAAAACCTCATGGGAAAAACTCTACTCCAAAAAGAGATGAAAGCCAAGTGAAGGACTAAAGAAGCTTGCAAACAAGGAAAGGTTGTCCCAAAAGATAGGAACAATGGAACATCCAGAAGCATGAAGAAGTTGCAAACACTGTCGAAGAATGACTCCTAAAATGCGCAAAGAAGAACCTACACTGAAACATATAATGATCAGGATCAAGAAGACAAGAATCTATATGAGTGCCCCTAATGACACTACTCGAATCAAATGGAAAACAAAGGAAAACACCTGGTACTAGAACATACAGATGGAAAAGGTACCAAAATTCTAAAGAACTGATCATGAGAAAATGGAAGGTCACCTCCAGAAATGGAATGCAAGAGTGTCCATATGGTAAGTGCTCCATCTCATCGAAATGCATGGGTAACTAGCCACTGCATCCACCTAGTACATAGGAACAAATATTGTATACATAGCTCACTTCAACATGAAACCAAGGCAACAATAGCACCAACTGTAGAAAGTCCCCCATAATGTTGAAAAGGGAGAGGCGTGACAGGTACACTAAAATTGAATGCCTGAAAGTAGTGCATGAAGACGAACCAAGAACATATGAAGGTGCAATCGTGAAAGTACAAGCAGATAGAAGGATGTGAAAACAAAAGTCACATACGGATGAGAAAGGTATGAAGGAAAACAAAGGAAAACATCAACCCCCATGGCACTTTATATCATAGTGTGAGTATAACAAGGCACAAAGTGATGTGCAAGATCCCATAATACATGTGCAATACAGAGGCACTTTATCTTAGTGCATTTACAAAATCATAAATACATGCGATGTGAGCCCATAAGGTCCAAAAAAGGACACAATCTGAAAATGCAATTCTCTTACAGAAAAAATAGGAAATTGGTAGCACCATGACAAAGTACACGAAAAAACATGCACTTAAAAAAAATGGCACCCAAAAATGTGTCTGGATACAGAAGATATGGCCTATCAAAGTTTCCAAAATGAGAACTGAACAGTTACAACACTGAGAAATTTTTTTTTGGAAAAAACCAAAATTCAAAACTAGAAAATACCTTCACCATTACAAAGAGCATGAAATTTCACCCCATTTCAAAAAAAAATTTACGCAAAAAGACCACTGTATGGCTGAGATATGGCCTCTAGAAGTTGAGGTGCAAAACGGAAAAGCCCAATGGAGAGGGGCTAAGCAAGGGAAAAAAAAGAACGCCAAATTTTTCAAAAACACCTCTAGAAATAGAGGCCCACCAAATATAGTGTGTTGGGAAAAAAAATCTCTAGGTAGGCTGCATTTACATTATTTTGCAAAAAAAAAATTGTAAAAATTGACATGTTTTTTATTTTTAAAGTGAAAAAAAACATAGAAAAACTAGGGGAGAGGGGCCCAAAGTAGGGCAGGTCAACTTTGCAGGTCCACATGGCAGTCCATGTGGACCCAAAAAAACTAAAAATTTGCTAGCCACATCACCCTGCCACTCGTGCATTGACCCATATATATATATATTTAAATCGATCACCGTGCCACCTGTCAAACACATTTTAAGCCAACATGTCCAAAACTAGATGATTTTCCCCTCTAGCTGAAAGTGGGGCCCACCTGCCTCCTTAATTGGCGAGCACATCTACGTACAGTAGATCGGATGGCCACGTGTACACGACAGCCTCGCCACCCTCTACCAAAAAAATAGTGCATTAAACGCTCGCCGCCTCCTCCGTTTCCTCCACTGACCAACTTTCCTTACATGTCACCTCGCATTTACTTGGTCTATTTGGCATGTTAATTAGAGCTCAAGGTTCATTCAATACTCTACATTCTCACATTTCCCACTCACTATCATTCATTTCTTTCACAAACATTCTCAACTGTTCCTTTTGTTTGTCGTCGAAATTAGTTCGGCTCTCCACACTTCATTGTTTGACCCTTCATGCTTCCTCATTCGGCTCTGCACTCTCGATAGCTTCCAACTGGTATTCAGGTGAGGTTTCTAACCTCACTCGGCCCCTACCGTTGTCTTCGAATGAATCGGTATTCTACCATGCACTTTGTTTTTGCAGAACTTTTCATTGCAACTTTTGTGTTTGAGAAAGATTGCCTTCATTTAAATGTGGGGAGGGTTTAAATTCTTTTATTTTCCTCTACACACGACCATGCATGATTTTTAGCCTGCATTGTGCGTTTCAATATTTTGTGTTATTCATTGCACAACATTGACTATGCTTTTCATATTTGCTTACTTACATGAAATATGAAATGGGTTTCACTGGTTTAAAATGGTTTTTCATTACTATTACACTTGTTCGACGAAATATGGAAAGGGTTTGACTGGTTTTCAGCCATGCACTTGTTTTTGTGCTTTTCATATTTGCTTACGCGAAATATGAAATGGGTTTGACTGGTTTAAAATGGTTTTTCATTACTAGTAGGCTCGTTCGAGGAAATATGGAAAGGGTTTGACTGGTTTTCAGCCATGCACTTGACTTCGTGTGCTCATCATTGCACAAACTTTAAATATACAATTTTCTTTTTACATTTGTTTGTTATTCCAAAATACGGAAATGGATACAATATATATGCTTGTTACTATGAGATGTTCATACGGTTTTAATGTTTATCATCTCAAGGGTTTCTTCCATGCACTTGTATTCATGTCTTCCTCAATGCACCGACTTTAACTTTGCAATTTGCTTATAATATTCTCATGTTATTCCGAAATATGAAAATGGTATGACTAGTTTTCATTTCCAAGATATTCTAGCATGTTTATGTATTATTTTGTTCTTCCATGCGTAATAGTTATGTATGCAAATGCTTTTTTCATTTCATTAGTACTACCAAACATGGAAAGGGTTTCAATGGTTCAAAATTAAAGGGTTTTCTCTTTCACAATGCACACACTTTAACTATGTGACTTCCCTTTACTATTTGTTTCTTATTCCCAATTATCTAAATGGATACAATATATTCGCTTGTTGCTAGGAAATATTCATACGGTTTTAATGTTTATCATTTCGAGGGTTTATGCCATGCACTTGCTTTCGTCTCTTCCTCAATGCATTGACTTTAACTCCACATTGCTTATAATATTCTCAGGTTATTTTGAAATATGAAAATGTTATGATTGGTTTTCATTTCCAATATATTCTGCCATGTTTATGTATTTTTTTGTTTTTCCACGCACAATAGTTATGTCTGTGAAATGCTTTTTCCATTTCATTGTTACTATGAAACATTGGTAAGGCTTTCACTTGTTCAAAATTACAGGGTTTTCTGCCATGCACTTGTATTCCTCTCATTGACAATGCACAAACTTTAACTCTTCAATTTTCCTTTAATATTTGTTTGTTATTCCCAAATATGAAAATGGATTCGCTTGTTTTTCATTCTGAAGTTAATCTACCATAAAAATTTATTATTATGTTCTTCCATGCACATTTATCTTTCCATACATATACTTTTTTTCATTTCAAAGCTTCTCTTCCATGCAATTATATTATTTTGCTCTTACATTTATATTTATCTCTCCTTCTCTCCCTCTATATATACATATTGTGCATGGAAGAACAAAATAATACATAGACATATATATATATATATATATATCATTGTGAATTTGCCAGTAAGCTATGGTCCATGTTTTTTAATAGATGGAATTTGGACTGGATTATGCCTAATTGTATCCCTCGACTACTAGAGTGTTGGTGGGCGAAGATTAAGAGTATGGGGCTTAGGTTGATATGGTCTACTGCCCCAGCAATTATTGTTTGGAATATCTGGCTCGAACGAAATAGGAGGCTTTTTCAAAATAGGCACAGAGTGGTAGAAAGCATTTGGGACAGGGTGGAATGTTCTTTTTCTGAGGCTAGGGAGAAGGAGTGGGGGGATGCGTGGCCACGTTTTCATTGGATCCTTTTATCTCTAAAGGACCCCAACTTGGGGCTAGTTCCTGTGGTTTGGATCCCCCCTGATCTTGGGTGGATCAAGCTCAACTTCGATGGCGCAACTAGGTCCAATCCTGGTTGGGCTAGAGGCGGTGGCATTTTTAGGGATCATCTCGATTAGTTAGTTGGTGCTTACGCCTTGGATTTTGGGGTGGACTCTAACAATAGAGCTGAGGTGTGTGCACTACTATGGGGATTAATGATTGCTAGGGATAAAGGATGGAAGAAGTTATGGATTGAAGGGGACTCAAAGTTGATCATTAATGCTCTTGGGGAATCTGGACTGAAGAATTGGAGACTGGAAGCCATTATATGGAGTTCGAGGTGGGTGGCTATGGGTTTGGAATAGATGAAAATCTCTCACATTAAAAGATCAGGGAACAAGGTTGTGGATTGGCTTACAAATTATGGGGTTTCGATGGAAAAAGAAAAGGATTCAAGAACTGTGCAGTGGTGGAATGACTTTCCTTTCCCTTTGATTAGGGTGCTTCAAAGTGATCTCATGGCTATCACGGGCAGGTAATTGTCTGGCTCGTCCTGGCTTTGTTTTTTGTGGGGCTTTGTTTTGTTTGGCTCAGTGGGCTGCTGGGTTTTTTTACTGGGAGTTTCTTGCTTTTCTTTTGTATATGGTTCCTAGACCTGAGCCAGGTTTTATTAATCAAAAAATATATATATATATATAAATTTGAATATATATTTATATATATATATATATATATATATATAAATTTGAATATATATATATATAAATTTGAATATATATATATATATAAATTTGAATATATATATATAGTGCATGGAAGAACATAATAATACATACACATATTTGCATGCATACCTTCATCCTCCATCTAATATTGACCTCCCCACTAATCCTAATCCTCCACCTACTTATAGTCCTCCATTCATTCCCAACCAAACATCTAATAAGATAAGTAGGAGTCATATGCTTTTACAGGCACTTTAATTGAACAACAAACAAAGCATACATCTAATTAG
>VDFB02265440.1:0-24945 GCA_007258455.2 Sequoia sempervirens | reverse complement strand
TCAAATCTCCTATGTCTTTGCTCAAAATCAGCATCAAGGAGCAATAAATCAAATTTGTGTTCAATATCATTAACATACCTTTCAGTATTATCTCCCTCAATGCCATCCACTATGCATGATGAATTAAAAATAACATTGGAATGAGAGGAAAATTCATCCCAAGATAGATCCTCATCACACTTATATGTTGACACCCCTAGTTCCCATGCGAAAGAGGGTTGATTTCTTTAATCAAAATATAAGTAGTCACAATGCTCCTCCTGATTGTTTTCCTTTTTGAAAGATTCATTCTCCATCTTCCTAGGATTGAAATCTTTATCATCATAAACTCCATAGGCTTAGTTTGGATGCCAACCCCCAAACCACCTGAAATATCATCAATGAAATAGGATGAGTGATCATAGAAAACTAATTTGGAGCTATTATCATCTTTGATTACTACAAGTGCATCAGAGAGCTCATCAATAATATCTAATCCACTAGAAACATCAAAGTAGACATTGGGCTTGGAATGATCATTAGATGAATCCATACTTGGATTCAAGGCTATGAATTTATCTTGTCCTTCATGCACAACCTTATCCTCCCTCATTGCATGCATTCCCAAGGAGTTATCCTAAAAAAAATTCACACATTCATCATGCTTTAAAGCACTCATAGTATTAGACTCTCCTGCTATAAATTCTTCTACAACTACCCACTCCTCTTCAACCTTTTGTTCAAATCTATCAATCAACCTTTGACAATATTCATCAAAAGAATCTACCTGGATGTAGACTTGGGTGTTCATACCTTGGTACCACCAATCATTAGCAACTCCTTCAAGGTGAAAAATCACATTCTAAATGGAAACTTTCTCCTCTATGGAATTGGAATAGTAATAGTATTACATCTCAAATAACCAAGCTCTAACTGAGATCTGGTCCAATCCATCAAAAGTGGAAGCTGAAGGTTTCATGAATTTTCTCCTAAGACCTCTTCCACCTGAATTTGAATGTTGTTTATGAATCTTGATGGCCATTGTGTTTTGCATTTGAGTGATATAATCACTATATGAGACTAAATTTCTAAATCCTTCATCTTGATTGGCACAAGTTTCTCTGGTGACTGCTAGTTCTTTTGTCAAATCTTCCATAGGATCAACAATATAAACCATTTTAAACTCTTCTTTTCTCCTTGTATAAATTGATCAAACCCTCAAGCTAGCAAGATCATAGCTCTGATACCACTATAATGTCCCCAATTAAATATTTTAAATAGGAAAGATATTCTTTAATTTCAGAAAATCGAGTATTGAATTTACTACTTCAAATTATGCCAAATCAACATAAGATGGTTTCCAATTGTCATATGATTCTCTAATATCATTGTAATGCCTCTTGCTAGAAAATATTTCAAATTTTATCTAATAAATAATATCACACTTAAATATTGCAAACCCTCAGCAACCATTGAAATCAGGTATGAGTTTATCTTCACCAATATGTGCAAATATAACTCAAGAATGTGAGAAACTGTCATATGATTATATTTTACTGATTTTGACATGAAAAATTCATCATATTTTCTATTATAATTTGTTGTTAAAACAAACAACAACAACAACGAAATACAAAAAATGACCCTAAAGTTACAAACCAAAATGTGGAAATGGAAAAAGTATCCCTTTTGCTTGCTTGATTTGGGAGTAACTGATGATAAATTGGACTTAATGATGCCTTGATTTAGTGTTGTGAGGTATTTTACACATTCACATTAGGTCTTGGACCCTTGCAAACTGAATAAAATGCATTTATCAATTTCTTGTAAAGGTGTTGTAAAATACTTTCACACTTCTCTAGACTTAATGGACCTATTCTTCCCCCAATTCAATGTTATAAAATGAATTTAATGGAATTATCACATTAATCTAGAAGGCTTGTAAATTAAAATTAATTCTAATCTAGTGTTGTAATGTGTCTTACACATTCACATTGGATGTTGTGCCTTTCTAGGCTATGTGGACCTCATTTTAATGATGTAAAGTGTATTTAATCACACTTTCACATTGAATTTTGTGTCCCTATCCCTAATTAGCCTCTACATCATCATTAATAGGCCCCTATGGCCCCATATTATGCATCCCAAGGCTTATTTTGATAAAAAAACCCAACTATATCATCATATAAATCTGATTTATTCACTCCCTGACAATCCGGTTGGCAAAAGAGCCCTTGTGGGACCAAGTTGCCCATTTGGGTGAATTAGTCCCATCCAGGTGGTACTAAGCCACCCAACTTGGCGACTTAGTCCCATTTGGGCTATTTTCGAGGTTCGGGCGGGAAAAATTGGATTTTAAGTTCATTTTTCCTTCTTGTCAGCCTTAGGGATCAAATTAACGAGCATTTTAGGTGGATTGTCTATAAATACAAGCCTTTAAACCCTAATTCATAACCCATTCATCATTTATCTTCCACCTCAAGTCAAGCAAGCTAGGGTTTTAGCATTCTAAGTCACCAAGATAGCTTTCTAAGACATTCAAGGGCAGATTCTTCATCTTTTGCTACAGAAAATCAAGATCTATCATCATGGAAAGTCTCTAAATTATTTCATGCTTCATTACATTATTTCTTCATTTTGGTTTAATTACCTAGAAAGGGGTTTGACTAAGGCAAACCCCCATGCCCTAACATTCAACATTTCTCTCTCTTTCATTGTGTGTTTGTAGATTTAGGTACTTTGAAGGTTTGTAAATCATTTAAGAATAAGTTACAAAGTTATTGAAGATATCTTCTTGTTGGATAGGTCAAGATATCCACAAAAAGTCACTTATAGTGCCAAAAATTGGAGTTTTAGAACTGGACACCTGTCAAGAACTGAAGTGTAGATTGAGGGCTTTCATTTCCACTTTAGGATTTTCATAAAAGTCAAAGTGGACTAAGTCACCAACAATGGTGACTTAGTCCCATTGTACCTATTTTTTAGATTTTTCTGTAGATTTGGATACCCATTTGGCTAAAATGGGCTCTAGTATAGTTTTCTAGATCTGTGACTAAGTCGCCCAACTTGGCATAAGTGTGGGTCGTAGGCCAAAATTTCAGAATCAACAACATTTCTAGTCTTCATTCTAGTCCTCAACACATTTCGAGGTGCGCACATTCAGTTTTACTATTTTCTATTTTGTTTCATGGTCATTTCTAGGTCATTTAGTTCATGTTTGCATATCACATTGTGTTTTCAAACATTTTGTATTTCATTAGTTTTGCATTAATAATCAATATCTTTTGTCAGTTTATTGCACTTAGGACATTACATTTAGGCATATTCCATTCATATTTGCATTATTCTTGAGTGGGGACATTGCCCATTTTGGCCTACCTCTCTCCCTTTAAGTGAAAAACCCTAGAAGTGCAAGAGAGAACCTAGGGTGCCAAAATCTTTATCCACACAAAATAACACCCAAAATGATGCCAAAAAAAACACAACCAACTAATCCAAACTCTAAAACTTAGAGAAACAATTTTTAGAATTGTGAAACAAGCACAAAACTACAAGCCACAAGATCAAACAACAAACAAGTACACCTTGCACGCAAGATATCTGCAAACAAATATGTGCAATATTCATCAACAAGAAAAAGTTATAGAAGAAGCTTTCAAGAAGATATGAAAGCTTCGATATTCTCCATGAATAATATTTGAGGGAAAATTACAAAGAGGGTTGAATGCTTATAAGAGCAAAGCCCTAAATGAGAAAGGGATTAGATCATGACAAGTGTCGACATCACATGAGATGAGACATAATGATCTAATATTAACTCAAATAACAAAGCAATCCCTAATTTAGCTAAAGTGTGTGAGAATAAATTAGACTAATAATCAATTAAAGATTAATTAATTATTAGCTAATGCATGATAACTCTAACATCCCCCCTTAAGATGAACTTAGGGAGTAGCTAAAAACCCTAAAAAGAATGCAAGATGGGTCCTAACAAACAAGGCCAAGTAAGGTACCCATGTACAAACATAAGATCTCTATAATGTGGAGAAATAGAGAAAACCTCATGGGAAAAACTCTACTCCAAAAAGAGATGAAAGCCAAGTGAAGGACTAAAGAAGCTTGCAAACAAGGAAAGGTTGTCCCAAAAGATAGGAACAATGGAACATCTAGAAGCATGAAGAAGTTGCAAACACTGTCGAAGAATGACTCCTAAAATGCGCAAAGAAGAACTTGCACTGAAACATATAATGATCAGGATCAAGAAGACAAGAATCTATATGAGTGCCCCCAATGACACTACTCGAATCAAATGGAAAACAAAGGAAAACACCTGGTACTAGAACATACAGATGGAAAAGGTACCAAAATTCTAAAGAACTGATCATGAGAAAATGGAAGGTCACCTCCAGAAATGGAATGCAAGAGTGTCCATATGGTAAGTGTTCCATCTCATCGAAATGCATGGGTAACTAGCCACTGCATCCACCTAGTACATAGGAACAAATATTGTATACATAGCTCACTTCAACATGAAACCAAGGCAACAATAGCACCAACAGTAGAAAGTCCCCCATAATGTTGAAAAGGGAGAGGCGTGACAGGTACACTGAAATTGAATGCCTGAAAGTAGTGCATGAAGACGAACCAAGAACATATGAAGGTGCAATCGTGAAAGTACAAGCAGATAGAAGGATGTGAAAACAAAAGTCACATACGGATGAGAAAGGTATGAAGGAAAACAAAGGAAAACATCAACCCCCATGGCACTTTATATCATAGTGTGAGTATAACAAGGCACAAAGTGATGTGCAAGATCCCATAATACATGTGCAATACAGAGGCACTTTATCTTAGTGCATTTACAAAATCATAAATACATGCGATGTGAGCCCATAAGGTCCAAAAAAGGACACAATCTGAAAATGCAATTCTCTTACAGAAAAAATAGGAAATTGGTAGCACCATGACAAAGTACACGAAAAAACATGCACTTAAAAAAAATGGCACCCAAAAATGTGTCTGGATACAGAAGATATGGCCTATCAAAGTTTCCAAAATGAGAACTGAACAGTTACAACACTGAGAAATTTTTTTTTGGAAAAAACCAAAATTCAAAACTAGAAAATACCTTCACCATTACAAAGAGCACGAAATTTCACCCCATTTCAAAAAAAAATTCACGCAAAAAGACCACCGTATGGCTGAGATATGGCCTCTAGAAGTTGAGGTGCAAAACGGAAAAGCCCAATGGAGAGGGGCTAAGCAAGGGGAAAAAAAGAACGCCAAATTTTTCAAAAACACCTCTAGAAATAGAGGCCCACCAAATATAGTGTGTTGGGAAAAAAAAATCTCCAGGTAGGCTGCATTTACATTATTTTGCAAAAAAAAAATTGTAAAAATTGACATGTTTTTATTTTTAAAGTGAAAAAAAACATAGAAAAACTAGGGGAGAGGGGCCCAAAGTAGGGCAGGTCAACTTTGCAGGTCCACGTGGCAGTCCATGTGGACCCAAAAAAACTAAAAATTTGCTAGCCACATCACCCTGCCACTCGTGCATTGACCCATATATATATATTTAAATCAATCACCGTGCCACCTGTCAAACACATTTTAAGCCAACATGTCCAAAACTAGATGATTTTCCCCTCTAGCTGAAAGTGGGGCCCACCTGCCTCCTTAATTGGTGAGCACATCTACGTACAGTAGATCGGATGGCCACGTGTACACGACAGCCTCACCACCCTCTACCAAAAAAATAGTGCATTAAACGCTCGCCGCCTCCTCCGTTTCCTCCACTAACCAACTTTCCTTACATGTCACCTCGCATTTACTTGGTCTATTTGGCATGTTAATTAGAGCTCAAGGTTCATTCAATACTCTACATTCTCACATTTCCCACTCACTATCATTCATTTCTTTTGCAAACATTCTCAACTGTTCCTTTTGTTTGTCGTCGAAATTAGTTCGGCTCTCCACACTTCATTGTTTGACCCTTCATGCTTCCTCATTCGGCTCTGCACTCTCGATAGCTTCCGACTGGTATTCAGGTGAGGTTTCTAACCTCACTTGGCCCCTACCGTTGTCTTTGAATGAATCGGTATTCTACCATGCACTTTGTTTTTGCAGAACTTTTCATTTCAACTTTTGTGTTTGAGAAAGATTGCCTTCATTTAAATGTGGGGAGGGTTTAAATTCTTTTATTTTCCTCTACACACGACCATGCATGATTTTTAGCCTGCATTGTGCGTTTCAATATTTTGTGTTATTCATTGCACAACATTGACTATGCTTTTCATATTTTCTTACTTACATGAAATATGAAATGGGTTTCACTGGTTTAAAATGGTTTTTCATTACTATTACACTTGTTTGACAAAATATGGAAAGGGTTTGACTGGTTTTCAGCCATGCACTTGTTTTTGTGCTTTTCATATTTGCTTACGCGAAATATGAAATGGGTTTGACTGGTTTAAAATGGTTTTTCATTACTAGTAGGCTCGTTCGAGGAAATATGGAAAGGGTTTGACTGGTTTTCAGCCATGCACTTGACTTCGTGTGCTCATCATTGCACAAACTTTAAATATACAATTTTCTTTTTACATTTGTTTGTTATTCCAAAATACGGAAATGGATACAATATATATGCTTGTTACTATGAGATGTTCATACGGTTTTAATGTTTATCATCTCAAGGGTTTCTTCCATGCACTTGTATTCATGTCTTCCTCAATGCACCGACTTTAACTTTGCAATTTGCTTATAATATTCTCATGTTATTCCGAAATATGAAAATGGTATGACTAGTTTTCATTTCCAAGATATTCTAGCATGTTTATGTATTATTTTGTTCTTCCATGCGTAATAGTTATGTATGCAAATGCTTTTTTCATTTCATTAGTACTACCAAACATGGAAAGGGTTTCAATGGTTCAAAATTAAAGGGTTTTCTCTTTCACAATGCACACACTTTAACTATGTGACTTCCCTTTACTATTTGTTTCTTATTCCCAATTATCTAAATGGATACAATATATTCGCTTGTTGCTAGGAAATATTCATACGGTTTTAATGTTTATCATTTCGAGGGTTTATGCCATGCACTTGCTTTCGTCTCTTCCTCAATGCATTGACTTTAACTCCACATTGCTTATAATATTCTCAGGTTATTTTGAAATATGAAAATGTTATGATTGGTTTTCATTTCCAATATATTCTGCCATGTTTATGTATTTTTTTGTTTTTCCACGCACAATAGTTATGTCTGTGAAATGCTTTTTCCATTTCATTGTTACTATGAAACATTGGTAAGGCTTTCACTTGTTCAAAATTACAGGGTTTTCTGCCATGCACTTGTATTCCTCTCATTGACAATGCACAAACTTTAACTCTTCAATTTTCCTTTAATATTTGTTTGTTATTCCCAAATATGAAAATGGATTCGCTTGTTTTTCATTCTGAAGTTAATCTACCATAAAAATTTATTATTATGTTCTTCCATGCACATTTATCTTTCCATACATATACTTTTTTTCATTTCAAAGCTTCTCTTCCATGCAATTATATTATTTTGCTCTTACATTTATATTTATCTCTCCTTCTCTCCCTCTATATATACATATTGTGCATGGAAGAACAAAATAATACATAGACATATATATATATATATATATATCATTGTGAATTTGCCAGTAAGCTATGGTCCATGTTTTTTAATAGATGGAATTTGGACTGGATTATGCCTAATTGTATCCCTCGACTACTAGAGTGTTGGTGGGCGAAGATTAAGAGTATGGGGCTTAGGTTGATATGGTCTACTGCCCCAGCAATTATTGTTTGGAATATCTGGCTCGAACGAAATAGGAGGCTTTTTCAAAATAGGCACAGAGTGGTAGAAAGCATTTGGGACAGGGTGGAATGTTCTTTTTCTGAGGCTAGGGAGAAGGAGTGGGGGGATGCGTGGCCACGTTTTCATTGGATCCTTTTATCTCTAAAGGACCCCAACTTGGGGCTAGTTCCTGTGGTTTGGATCCCCCCTGATCTTGGGTGGATCAAGCTCAACTTCGATGGCGCAACTAGGTCCAATCCTGGTTGGGCTAGAGGCGGTGGCATTTTTAGGGATCATCTCGATTAGTTAGTTGGTGCTTACGCCTTGGATTTTGGGGTGGACTCTAACAATAGAGCTGAGGTGTGTGCACTACTATGGGGATTAATGATTGCTAGGGATAAAGGATGGAAGAAGTTATGGATTGAAGGGGACTCAAAGTTGATCATTAATGCTCTTGGGGAATCTGGACTGAAGAATTGGAGACTGGAAGCCATTATATGGAGTTCGAGGTGGGTGGCTATGGGTTTGGAATAGATGAAAATCTCTCACATTAAAAGATCAGGGAACAAGGTTGTGGATTGGCTTACAAATTATGGGGTTTCGATGGAAAAAGAAAAGGATTCAAGAACTGTGCAGTGGTGGAATGACTTTCCTTTCCCTTTGATTAGGGTGCTTCAAAGTGATCTCATGGCTATCACGGGCAGGTAATTGTCTGGCTCGTCCTGGCTTTGTTTTTTGTGGGGCTTTGTTTTGTTTGGCTCAGTGGGCTGCTGGGTTTTTTTACTGGGAGTTTCTTGCTTTTCTTTTGTATATGGTTCCTAGACCTGAGCCAGGTTTTATTAATCAAAAAATATATATATATATATAAATTTGAATATATATTTATATATATATATATATATATATATATAAATTTGAATATATATATATATAAATTTGAATATATATATATATATAAATTTGAATATATATATATAGTGCATGGAAGAACATAATAATACATACACATATTTGCATGCATACCTTCATCCTCCATCTAATATTGACCTCCCCACTAATCCTAATCCTCCACCTACTTATAGTCCTCCATTCATTCCCAACCAAACATCTAATAAGATAAGTAGGAGTCATATGCTTTTACAGGCACTTTAATTGAACAACAAACAAAGCATACATCTAATTAGGTTAATTGTTTAAGAGATTGTTACTAGGAAATTTGTTTTACATATTTATGTTCGGCTCTTCACGTTTCATTGTTCAGCTCTACACTCAAGAAAGCTCCCTTTCTCTTTTAGTTGAGGTAGATATGCCTATACCATTGTATTTCCTTTTGACAATGTTTAACCAGTGTTTTTCATCTCTCACTAAAAAGATTTGTTCGAAGCCATTTCAATTCAAATAATAAAATTTAATAAATTGAGATCATGCATTAGTTGAATAAAAATAAACTGTTCATGCACATTAAAGACAATTGCATTACAAAGTGTCATCAATTGCATTACAAACTATTCATAAAAACCAAGCATTGAATTGTAAACTTTGAAATTACATATTAAAGAAAAGAAAAATGTATATTTATATATTTCTATACATATATATATATGTGTGTGTGTGTGTGTGTGTGTGTGTGTGTGTGTGTGTCTGTATACATATATGTATGTATATATATGTGTATATATATACATATATATATACACACACAAGTACATGGCTCAATACCCTCTAATTGTCAACCAGTGAATCCCATTGCATGGTATAAAACCCTATAATAACACAATATAATAAGGTTGTTGTTTCAGGGTAGTGTTGTGTGCAGGAATTGGAGACAAGTGTGGACAAAGAGGGGTCTAATGTAGCAAACCGCATAGAACGCTGTTGGAGAAAAATAATGCTTGAATGAGGTGAACCTAACAAAAAACATGAATTCAGATTGGGTTTTACCTCCAGGGTAAAACATATGATTCTATTCATGTTTTTTGTTTGGGTTCAACTCATTGAATCTGGTGTATTGCACATGAGGGAATGTGTTTCGACCATTAATCGCTCACCTCCTCCTTTGTTTCATCCACTAACAAACTCTCCTTACGTGTCACTTCACGTTTACTTGGTTTGTCGGGCATGTTAATTGGAGATAAAGGTTCATTCAATACTCCACATTCTCGCATATCCCACTCACTCTCATTCCTTTTGTTTGCAAACATTCTCAATTGTTCATTTGGTTACTTACCCATACATGTGTGGCTCTCCACAACTCATTGTTCGGCTCTGCACGCTTCATTGTTTGGCTTTGCACTCTCGAAAGCTCCCTTTCTCTTTGAGGTGAGATTTTTTACCTCACTAGGCCTCTACCACTACCTATATATAATAAAATTAACATGCATATTTTATATATATACACACACACACATACGTGCATACAAACATACATACATACGTACACATTGTGTATGTATGTATGTATGTATATGCATTTATGTGTGTATATATATATACATACATATATACGTACATACATGCATACATAATGTGTATGTATGTGTGTGTGTATGAATGTGTGTATGTATGTTCACATTGGGTTTTTCATTTAACTCAATATATGGGGTTTCAACTTACAATACTTATGAATGTGAAGACATTTCGGTTCAATTTCATGGTTTTCTTTTTAAGGCATATGCCAGGGAATATATATCAGTTCTATGCACTATCAATGTTTTCCACCCAGCACCCTCTATCTCGGTATTTGGGGTTTCAACTTGCACTATTTATGGATGTCAATGCATTTCAGTTCCATACATTGTGATAGTTACACCATATCATGTTGGTATATATGTATAATTCATGTACACATGTTCAATTTGATTGCTCAATTGGATTGTGCAATTGCTTTCTTCAATTTGATGGTTCCATTTGATTGTTCAATTGCATTGCACAATTTGATTGTTCAATTGCGTTGTTCAATTGGATTGTTCAATTGCATTGTTCAATTGGATAGTTCAATTTGATTGTTTAATTGCATTGTTAAAAGTTATTGTTCTTTTGGATTGTTCAAATATATAGTTCTATTGTTCTATTGGATTGCTCAAATATATAGCTCTATTTGATTGATCAATTGGAATGTTCAATTTCATTATTCGATTGGAATGTTCAATTTCATTATTCGATTGGAATGTTTAATTTCATTGTTCACTTCCAATGTTCAATTCAATTGTTCATTTCAATTGTTCATTTCGATTGTTCAATTTGAATGTCATATATGTCATGTTCATTCCTTAGCAGTTATTTGTTTCATTGTTTTAGACATGCTGGTATATTCGATTGACACTTGTTATAAATTTTTGTCTTGTTCAATCTTCTTCAATGGGGTGCTATTTCAATCCATTATTGGCTTCTTGATGGTGAATTGCATGACAAAGGTAAACACAAAATGATACTATACATTCTTATTGTAACTTAAACACTTTGGTTACTACACTTTTCTTATTTATGACTATATTCATATATGTTTGCAGGATTTAGTTCAAGAATTTCATCAAAGCATTGCTCATCTCCAATTCATATAGGTGAGGTTTTTAACCTCACTAAAGCTGCACCATTGTCTCCTATTATTCCCTTTTCTTTCTTGTTTTCGGTTATTTGTTTTGTTATGGGTGTGCTGTGTTAATTAAGGTGAATGTTATTATTTATTTTGTTGCTAATTTTGAACAAATTTTTTAAAGTGTTTATTTGATTGTCCTTAGATTGAAGGTTCTTTTCGTTCTAAGTGCATCGACAATGTGCTCCATGATGTTTATGGCCTGTATGGTGTTTATGAACATTTCCAATACTTGTGTTCATAAACACACTCAATTTGTCAAGGAAAAATATGGTTCTCTTCATGCATCACTGTGACTTCAATTAGGATAAATTCTTTCATTTAATTTCTATGTATACATACACTATAGCTTTCAATCTATATATCAAGCCATGTATGTATATATCTAGATATTTGTATATATATATATATATATTTATATATATACATGGCATATATATATATATAGATATATTTATATGTATATATATATAGATATATTTATATGTATATATATATAGATATATTTATATGTATATATATATATATGTAGATATATTCATATGTATATATGTGTGTGTATATGTATATGTATACATATATACATAGATATATATACATATATATGCAGATATATATATATATATCTGTACATACATATATGTATATGTAGATTCACATTCATATATAGGTAGGTGCACTTTCATATATATATATTCATGTACATACACATTTAAATCTTATTTACATACATATTGTTCTATACATACATGTGCATTTGTATACACATAGATATATATGTACATACATATTGACATAGAAATACATCTAAATACGTATGCACACGCATACATATGTACATCCTTATGCACATAGATATATATGCTTATATGTATGCACATATAAGCTCTACATATATCCTCGAAATCACATCCATCTCTACCATTCACAAATCAAGACTGGACTGTAATGTACCGAAACAAATATCAAATTGAGGTAAGACATACATACATGTTATTATTTGTAGAGGTATAGCCTAAAAGTAAATTTCAATTGAGCTACTCATATAGAAAAAGGATATATAAGATTATTAGCATTGAATATTTATTATTTGTCATTGCATAATATGGGATAGACACGAGGAGCTTGATATATCAATAAAATTTAGAAAACAAATGTTTAGCTTTAAAATGATATATATTGAACATATAAAGTGTCATGTTACTTTGTTGAATGAAATTGCAAATTGTAGTAGGAAAAAGGCTATGATGGATATACAATTTATAGAGCGACTATTATAGAAAAAATGAGGTTCTAAAATTATGTATCTCTATGACAATGACCTCTTAATTTAGATGCATAACTTTCAATTCATACCAATTGATGTAATTGGAAATCTGTACAATAAGAATCTTATTGATATTATTGGAATTACTTTATCTATGACTAAAAGCTCTACATTGAGATGACATGGAATTGATTCCTAGGAAGAATCTTGACATCACACAAAAATGTCAAGCTTCATTAATCATGTTACCTCACTGGTAGATATGTGTGAAAAGGAATGAATTCAACTTCAACACATGCAAGTGTTGTCACTTGTGTAACCTAATTTTCTATAAGAATTCCCCTCCCCCCCTCTTTCAAACCTTATACAAAACACATATGTTTAAACTTGATATTTATCCCACAAGTTGTCATGTCTATATCTAAATCAAGCCCTCATGTCTATCCCATATTATCATATTTCATGATGTGGCATCATATATATGTTGATATGATATATAAGGTCTAAAGCCCCTCATATCTATCCCATAGTATGTTCAATTATTAGCATAGACTGTATCGTATGAAATGTTGTATAAGATTATCAACATTGAATATTTTTATCACAAATGTATGATAGATATTATAAACATAGCAATTCTGGTAAACAAAATTGAAACAAAATATTTGCATACAATATATTTTTGAAATGTATATTATAAGACAACCATAAAAAGGTATTGACATAGTCGTCGATGGGACCGACAGTAGATCGCCTTAATATGCAAAGTCAACCAAGGTTTAGTTCAAAATAATAAACAAATTTAGTTCACATTTATAAACAGATGCAACACAATGAAAATGGCATCCACATCTACTACCCAAAAAAACCTAGATATAAGGCACTGTTTCAGTTGGTCGCACCCAAACTCAGTCGAATGCTCCAAGGAAAGAATCTAGAGATGTGTTCTTGTCTCCTGCTGCTGCATTGAGACTTGCCATAAATTGATTTGCATTTGCATTTGTCAGTTGTGTGAAACTTTCATTTGAGGGCGTTAGTGGTGAAGAAGTTTGGCCAAGTGGAAATTGAGTGCAGCTAACTTGAGATGACTTGGGACTAAAACACACATTGCCTGTAGAAAACAGAGGGATGTTATTATTGGTAATATCTTGAAAGTAACTATGGTTATCAGATAAGGGAGTTGCAGGACTGCTTAAGCATCTATCTCGCATCAATGCTCTATGGGAAAAATCCCCCTTTCCTTATTCTCTTGTTATTTTTGTATCCTCTCTTGCTCCTTCTTTTGCTCTTTTTCCTTTCTTTGCAACTATTTTTGCTGCTCTCTTTCCTTGCGCTCAATTTCTTTTGTTCCTTCTACTCCAAGGCCAGAATATGTGTTGCCTTTTTGTCCTCCATTTGTTGCCTCTTTCTGATTTTCAAGTCTTCCAATTCTTTTTTTCTTCGTTCTTGCTCCATTATGAGAGTCATGTAACTGTCAACAGTCAACAACTGAGACTGTTGACTCACCCGAAGAGCACCACCAACATAATTTCTCATTCTTCCATTCACTTTGTGACTTGGCAGCTTAGGGAAGTTACTAATCCAAGAACCACTATTCGTTTCAATTATTTCATTGACTTGGGAGTCAGTAAACTCCACCTGGTCCAGTGTAGCCTAACTTTCATTGCTCAAATATGCATAATAGTGCACTGTTTGTTCTAGAGGTGTGGGTGTTGGAGATGGGAATGTGAAATCCTCCATGTCTTCTTGTGTAGGCTAGTTGTCCATGTCCTCAACTTTTTGCTTTGTACCTTCATGCACTTGACTATCCATTGGAGTGTGCAATGTTAAATGTGAAAGTTCATATGTTGAAACATCAAGTCTCGATAGACTAAGGATGTTCTACAGTGTAGAAGCATCATCGGTGTTAGCAATGTCATACATCTCACTGGGACACATGTCATTTATGAGAGCATTAGAATTGAGGGACCATATCCCTGTCCTTTTAAAGCCAACTTTTATTTTGGATGGAGTCAAAGCTCTTCGCAATGCCTTACTACCTAACTCCACCAATTCTACCCTTCTAATATCAATATTGGGGAATTTAGTGAGAAAATATGCTTGTTTTGATTTGAAATATTGCTTGAATGGTGCAAACATGTTAACATCCAAAGGTTGTAGCACGTGAGAAGTATGAGCAGGTAGTATAAGGAGGTTAATGCCTAACCCCCTTGCCCTTTGGATAGTTGACAATGCAACATGATTTCCATGGTCATAAAAAATCAGCAGGTGCCTATTAATTAGTAGGTGAGACACCCCTAGGAACCGACACACATAAATGTTCTAGCCACTCATAGAAAAGCTCCTTCGTCATCTAAGCATGTGCTTGGGTTGCCATAATTGCGCGTGGTTCATAGTTCACAATGTAATTCTCAATCTTTGTATTGCCCTTGAACAAATAGAAACTAGGTATGGTTTGGCTAGATGCATTAACACAACATAGAATTGTTATCCATTCTCTACTTTTTGGAATGATGTAGGAGACATTCATGTTGCCTTGATGTGCCAAGACCCACATAGTTCCATTTTTTCCAGCTTGAATGCCCGTTTCATCACAATTCCAAAAAATTTCAGGACCGTATGGGGTACTTTCATATGTTGTTGCGAGCGTTTTATAAAATTCAGCTACTATATCGGGTCTAAGGTTTACCGCCTTGTCTTTGTCAAGACCTTTAGCTATGCGCAAGGTCAATTCTGAATGGCACCTCTTGAATCTAGTCCACCATGATTTTCCAGGCAGCCCCTCCGTGAAAGGGTTGGGACTAGTCTGGCATATCTCAACAACCTCTTAATCTCAAGCCCGTGGCCAATATCTGCCATATCTATGCACCACTTCACAATCAAACCCTCCCCCTCTTCTAGTAGGACTGTTGGTGGACCCTTCTTTGAAGTAGAGGTCAGGCCGCCTAACCAATTGCTTACTCTTGTAGTTGGGATTTTCCACTTCTTTGCAGTAGCTCTGGTCGACATCCCATTTATTTCAACATCCTCCAGTGCCCTGTCCATGTCCTCTGATGACCATTCCCTTTCCTTCAATGCTCTTTCTCGCCAGGTCGGTGGTGCACCAACCTCCTGGACAACCTCAACAAGTTTTGGATTTGTGTTTACTTCTGCAACCGGTTGTTGCACATTAGGGACTGCAACAGTGTCTTTCCTCATACAACACGACATCTTTGAAGTCTTGGTTTTAGTTTTTGACCTCTGTTTACCTTTAGACTACACCTGCAAATATTAAAAAAGATATATGGAGTAGTTAAATAAAACAAAAAATTGAACACTGTTGAAGTCACAATGATGCATGAACAGTTTGCATTTATTTAATATGCATCTTGAAATTTTGAAATTCAATGATTTGGTTTTTATGATCAAATTGTAATGCAATTGTCTGGCTTTTGTAATGAAATTGTCTTTATTGTGTAGGAACAGTATTTTTTTTGTCTGTATTTTTCTTGGTTTTTATGAACAGTTTGCAATGCAATTGATGACACTTTCTAATGCAATTGTCTTTAATGAGCATGAACAGTTTATTTTTATTGAATATATGCATGATCTCAGTATATTCAATTTTATTATTTGAATTGAAAAGGCTTGGAGTGGATATTGTTAGTGAGACATGAAAAAACATTGGTTAAACATTATCAAAAGGAAATACAATGGTACATGCATAGTGAGGTAGATAACCTCAACTGAAAGAGAAAGGGAGCTTTCTTGAGTGCAAAGTCGAACAATGAAATGTGAAGAGCAGAACAGAAAAATGTAAAACATATTTCCTACAAACAATCACTTAAACAATTACACACACACATATACATGTGTGTGTGTGTGTGCATGTGTAAGTATACATATAAATATATATGTGTAAGTGTATATATATATATATATATATAAATATATATGTGTAAGTATATAGTTGACAGCCCCTTAGAATAGTAGGGGCCCAGAACTATAGTTTCCCACCCACCCGCCCCTACTATTCTAAGGAGTTCGTTAGGTCAAGATTCAAAATATCCTAACCTCCTTAAGGGGGCAACCAACTAATCTTAATTTTGTCTTGTCCTGTCTATCCATTAAGAATTATTCCTGACCTAGGCATGATTCCAATCGTTGGCGCTGAATCAACAACATAAGACTCCATCTTTATTTTCGATTGAAGCTGTTGATATATATATATATATAATATATATATATATATATACTTACACAGACACATATATATATACACTCACACACACACATACACACACACACACACACACACACACACACACACACACACACACACACATAAGAGAATAATATAATTGCATGGAAAAATATCTTTGAAATGAAATCAAGTGAATCCATTTTCATATTTGGGAATAACAAACAAATATTAAAGGAAAATTGCAGAGTTAGTTTGTGCATTGTGAAAGAGAGGAATACAAGTGCATGGTGGAAAACCCTGTAATTGTGAACCAATGAAGCCATCAAAATATTTGGCAGTAACAATAAAAAAAAAATTCATTTCGCAAACATAACTATTGTGAAAGGAAGAACAAAATAATACGATTGCATGGCAAAATATCTTTGAAATGAAAACTAGTCATACCATATATATGTATGGAAATATGTCTATGTATTATTTTGTTCTTCCATGCACAATATGTATATGTATGTATGGAAAGACAAATACATATATAAGAACAAAATAATATAATTGGATGGAAAAATAACTTGGGAATGAAAACAAGTGACTCCATTAAGTATATTTGGGAATAACAAAGAAATCTTGAAGACAAATTGCAGAGTTAAAGTATGTGCATTGTCAAAGAGAAAACCTTGTAATTTTGAACTAGTGAAACCCTTTCCATGTTTGGTAGTAACAATCAAATGAAAAAAGCATTTCACAGACATAACTATTGTGCATGGAAGAAAAAAATAATACATAAACATGCCAGAATATCTTGGAAATGAAAACCAATCATACCATTTTCATATTTCAGAGTAACATGAGAATATTATAAGCAAATTGCAGAGTTAAAGTCGGTGCATTAAGGAAGACACGAATGTAAGTGCATGGCATAAACCCTCAAAATGATAAACATTAAAACCATATCAATATTTCCTAGTAACAAGCAAATATATTGTATCCATTTCTATATTTTGGACTAACAAACAAATGTAAAAAGCAAATTGCAACTTTAAAGTTTGTGCAATGACAAACACATGAAAACAAGTGCATGGCTAAAAACCAGTCAAAACCTTTCCATATTCGTCAAACAAGTCTAATAGTAATGAAAAACCATTTTAAACCAGTCAAACCCATCTCATATTTTGTGTAAGTAAGCAAATATGAAAAGCATACTAAACGTTGTGCATTGAATAACACAAAATATTGAAATGCCCAATGCAGGCTAAACATCATGCATGGACGAGTGTAGAGGAAAGGAAAAGCAGTGAAAGCAAGAACTTGAATTGAAATGATTTGAAACTCATATAAAGTGTAAGTTGAAACCTCAGATATTGATTTACAGGTCAATGTGACAAAAAATGACATCCCATTCAAAATCTTTACATTCATAGGCAGCCTAAATTTATAGTAGTAGAATACCTGTAGCTTGTCAGGATGTTGTTGTTGCTTCCTCTGGACTATCTTCATATTTATGGACCAAATTGTATATTTGATAATGAAAGTGGGACCTGCTAAATGGAAATTTCAAGAGATTGAGTAATGCATTTTTTAATTTGAATTTCTCCTTATATGTTCAATGCTGGTTTGGTGTGGAGTCTTTAATTCACGTCCTTTTAATTTGAAATTTGAATTCTTCATTGGGTGCCTTCAATTGCCGAGTTTGTATGTATTAATGGCGTGCATTCCTTTGTTTGCTTGACATGAGATTTTGGTGGCTTTAACACCATTGTTTTGGTGGTTGCAGGTGGTAAAAACTGGAGGAGGAACCATTAGTAGAGAGATTCGATTTGACAGATGGGACACATATGAATGATTGCAACATGTCCGAGTGTTGTGTTGGTGGGCAAGTGTGATGGGGGTTTGGCTAGATTGGATTTGGTGATGGGACATTCTTGGGTGGTTGGTGTACTCGTGGCATCCCAAGTGCCACAAAGGTGGTTGTGATGAAATGCAAGTGGTGACATTATAGGGGAGCTTGGGTTATACTAATTTTATATTTTGGGCTTTTGTTATTAATAGACGACCCCATAACAAGCAATATGGCTTGTATGTTTGGGGTGTCAGATGTGCTTTGAATATTCTCTGACATGTAAGACTGTGAGTATCTATTTGTGTATGGGACAAATATTCTCTGATTATAATACAATTTTGATGGTACAATGATACGTGTACCTTTGTTGACTTTGTGGGTGAAAACTATTTTACATTTGCATATTAAGGCAGTCTACTGTGGGGCCCATGTGGGACTACTTCCATCCCCACTATAGGCTCCCACCCTACTTTGGGCCCCTCTCCCCCCTATTACAATGACTATTTTTTATTTTAAAGAAAAAAAAGGTAAAAAAAGCTTAATACATTTTTTTAAGAAAAAAATATATTAAAAACTATATATTTTTATAGATTTTTTTTTTGATCGATAAAAGGTTATTATTTTATTAATATGATTAAAGTATTACAAAACATAAGGATGCTCGAAAGACAGAGCCACCCAATAAGTATCTTCTATATCTCAACCTGGTATACCGGAGAGAGCTACCCTGAACCCAACCGAACATTACATCCATCCCACCATTGATACAGATAAGCATTTCAACCATAGGGATTACGAGAAACAAAAAACAACATTCACACCTAAAGGCTAAAAACAAACATTTCTAAACAGGGATCACCCGCCTTCTGCAAACCAAAACCATCGTCCGCCCTTCTGCACTGTTCGTTTTCCTATTAGCCTTTATGTTGCAGCACTTCCTACATCCTTTCCTTTGGCTCCCCTGCACTTTCATCCCACCACAAGCTACCTTTCACCCAAAAAGATCTTGCACCATCATAAAAAAAGGCCACCCTTTTTGCTTAAACACCACTTCTACCTGACCTCCCTCCCCGAGCTCTTCCTCTACGTGCAGACTGCTTCCGCCTTGGGACCTGATGAAGTTGGGATATGTCCTCCCACCGTTCTGCAGCTTCTTGTTGGCGCAACATTAGCTTTAGATTCTCCCATGCTACTAAAATTCCCAACTTGTAAACTTCCCAGTCCACTCTCCTCTGCCATCTCACAAAGGGAATTAACCCTTCTTCTGTGGCCTCGTCCATATCCTCGATACCTTTCAAGACATCATATCCTTGACTCGGTACTACCCACTCTAGTAGGGACTCCATTTTCCTAAGTAACTCATCCACAAACAATGACTTCATCATCCATTTTACCACCTCAATTTCTTCATTTAATTCGAGACCCCATGCAAATAACATAGAGGCAATGTCCACATTCATTCTTCCTTTGTGGGTGGCCTCCATGAAATGCGCACCCAAAGCCTCCAAAACCACCTCCACCACCTCATCGTGGGGATTTTTCAATAAGAAATTCAACCTGAATACTGACACTGGCCCAAAAAATCCTTTTTGTTGAAGTTTTGTTGAAAAGCCATACATCACTTCCATTTCACCCTATTTTTGTGTTTTTCAAACAAACAACAACTTGCACTCCTCAACAACACCTTCGCCAGAAATAGATAGAAACAATGCTGCTTCATTTGTTTTTTAAAAACCCCACCTTCTAAACAACCTGGCTTTCCGTCTGCCCCGTCCTTCCCCTGACAAAAACATTTCATCACTTGACGCCACCTCTGCCTGAGCGAACCCAAAAGCAACAAAATAAAGTACACCAAGAGGATCACCCTTAGATTTTTTTGTCCGGATATCTCAATTAAGACCAATGAGAGCCTGTCAATCTTTTCCAACTCGCACCAACATCTAGCAAAATAAATAAATCCACTTGCCACTTCAATAACCATTTGTACTTAAACTGTACCTCCCCACAAATGCTTGAAAGGTGACCTGTCCTCTTCCAAACTCGAATGCCACCCACTGGTACCAATCCCTCGTGCTAAAGAATTATGACCACTCAGCTGGCCAGACCACCTGACGAAAATCCTCAACACGGGTTTCACCAATCACATCAAAAGAGGTCACCCACTTGGAAAGGCAATCCGCTTCCCCATTGCCAGCTTGACGAATGTGACAAACTTTAAAATTGGCAAAAGATTTTAAATCATTAAAAATTGCATGAATTAAAGCCTGCAGGTGCCACGCCAAAGCTCCACCATTTATAATTTGCTTGAATTATAACCATAGAGTCACCTTCCAAAAGCATATTTCTGATCCCCAAAGTTCTTGCCAGTCCTACAGCCAATAAGGCTGCCTTAGCTTCTGCAACATTATTTGTGCCATCCTCCAGCTTTCTAGCTCCAAAAGCTACCAAATTACCTTGATTGTCGCGAATAATAGCCCCTGCTCCTGAGGGCCCCGGGTTGCCCTTGGCAGCCCCATCAAAATTTTCTTTGAGCCACCCTTCCCTTGGCTTTTCCCAAACAACCTCCTTCATAGAACCCTGCACCCCATTCAACCCCACCTTCGGTTGCCTAGGCTTTAGCTTTAGTCCTGGCCACACCATTTGAAACCTGTTGTCCTCCATTGAAAAAGGACAATTTTGAAGTTGAAATTGTGAAGCTGCAACATTCACAAATTCGGTGATTGCTTGATCAATTTTGTTTTTGATCCTAGGAACTATTTCTTTTTTATCCTCAAAAATCCTTTTGTTCAGCCACTTCTTTCCATCCCCACTCCTGGCCTAAGGGGCTCCTTTTAAGTTCTAAGTAATTTCTAACTTTATCTCCCCACCTTTGGGTAAAAAACTGTCTTAGCTCCTGAATTCCTTCCTCCTCCCTTAAAATTGGATACCCATTCCACGAATCATCCCAAAACTTTGCATTTAACCCATCCCCAATCTGCCAGGTAATGTGATTAGTTATTACTGACCTACAAGAAACTATAAAGTTCCAAATAGGTAATCCCTTCATTGGATTCCTAATAGTGAAAATTCAATTATCAGCCATAGAATCCAAGTATTTTACTTTTAAGATTTTAACCCATAAGAGGTCAGGGTTTGTATAGATACTCCACACTAGCTTTGCACCCAGAGCTTCATTCATCAAATGCCAATCTCTCAAACCAGCCCCCCCTTTTTTTTTGGTTCTACAAATTTTCTCCCATGCTAACAAAGGGATTTTATCTTGATGATTTGCACCATTCCAGAAAAATTTCCGCATTCGCTGCCCTATTAATTTCACCACCTTCTTCGGTATTTTCAAACACATCATAGAGAAAACTGGAATGGTCGAGATCACACTTTTTAACATGAGTATATGACCGACAGTCATTAGCCATTTACTTTTCCAACCGTCCATCCTGCTTAAGTAGTTGTCCACCAAATCTTTCCATATACCAACTTTATTGGCTCCCCCAAAAAGAGGAATACCTAAAAACTTACTCAGAAGTGTACCAACACGCATCCCCAAAATCCTACAGATTTCAAGTTGTTTAGCAATGGGAACATGAAAGAAGAAAATCTATGACTTCTGCCAATTGATACATTAACCAGAAGCCCACCCATACTCATCAAGAGATTCTTTCATCATCCGAGCTTCTCTAATGTTTGCATCCCCCAAAAGAAAAGTGTCATCAACAAATTGAAGATGCGAGATCAGATCAACCCCTTCAACAACAACAATTCCTTTCCACAGCCCACTACACCTTTTCTTAACAATCAACCTCCCTAAAGATTCAACCAAGATAATAAAAAGGAAGGGAGAGATGGGGTCTCCTTGCCTGATCCCCTTACTGGATTCAAAAAAACCTTGAGGGTTGCCATTTAACAACACCAAAAAATGAGGGGTGCTAATACAACTCTGAATCCAGGCAACCCACTCGTTGTAGAAACCAAACTTCTCAAGGACCTTTGGGAGAAAACCCCTATTAACTTTGTCATAAGCCCGTTTAATATATAATTTCACCATCATCTTCTCCACTTTTGCCAACCTTACCGAATGAATAGCTTCATGAACAAAAATTTCCCCTTCAAAAATAGACCTATTTGGAGAGAAACCACTCTGCTCTGTAACCGAGATCACCGAAGGCAGGACTTTTTTCAGCCTGTTTGCAACCACTTTGGAAATAACCTTGTAAATTGTGTTACATAATGAAATTGGATGGTAGTCTTCAAACAAAATTATCTCTGATCTTTTTGGTACCAAAGCAATGAAATTATTGTTCAAATCCTTCAAGACAAACCCACTACCCCTTGATTCTTCAACCACTTCCCAAATATCCTGAGCAAAGATATCCCAAAATTTCTAGAAGAAAAAGGCTGGAAAGCCATCTGGCCTAGGTGCCTTATCTCCCCCCAGCCTGAAAACAACCTTTTTCACTTCTTTTAACAAGACTCTTTCCATTAACATAACATTTTGAGCTTCTGAAACCACACTAGGAATGTTCTCCAAGATCTTCCACTCTTGACTTTCCCCTCCACTGTTCCCCCTGCATAAACCTGAGAAGAAATTTACAGCTTCTTTAGTTATTTGTTCACTATCTGACAACACATTCCCATCCCTATCCTTGATAGAGAAAACCTTGTTACTTGCTCTACGAACTTTCATGGAATTGTGAAAAAACTTTGTATTTCTATTCCCTGCTTTTAACTAGCATTCCCTTGATTTCTGCTTCCAATAAACTTCCTCACGGGCTAAAATTTTAGAATATGCTTTGTTCAAAAGCTTTTCCTGCTCAAAATATTCTTCAAACATCCCTCTCTCAATTATTTTCGAATGAAGAAGCTTTAACTCCTCTTCCAATCTTAGCTTCTCAGCAAAAATGTTTTTAAAGGATTCCCTATTCCACCTCGTTAGTTGCTCTTTAAGAAATTGTAGCTTCTTAAAAAAGATATAGGCTTTACTTCCATACCTTTCAGGGGCATTTCTCCACCATCCTACCACTAGCTCCTGGAATCCTTCCGCCCGCAACCACATTGACTCAAACTTGAAAGGGAATCTTACCGGTGTTAACTCCTCTTGAATTCTCAACCCTATCAAATAATGATCCGATCCAGTTATGGGAGTTACCTCTGCTTCACACAGCCACTGTTGTGCCGCCCAATCCCCAGCTAGGAAGAAGCGATCTAGCTTCTCTGCAATGTTCAAAAAACCACTTCTCCTATTCCTCCATGTGAATTCACCATTTTTGAACAGAAGTTCAAACAAACCATTCTTCATAACAAAAGCACTAAAATCCCTCTGACTTTGACTAGCCCAGCAAACAGCACCGAGCTTGTCTAACAATTTCGAGATAGCGTTGAAATCACCACTTAATAGGAACATCCTGCCACCTTCTAAACTTAGAACATTAGAAATCTCCTGCCAGAGCTGGTTCTTCTGAACAACTCCTGATGGGCCATAGATATTAAGGATGAAAAAACTAGCTCGCAACTGCTTTGATTCTGCACAAACCCATTGCCAAAACCTTTCTTGCCTCACAAATCTTACATTTACAAGGGCTTCATCCCACAATATGACAAGACCACCTGAAGCCCCCACAACACCCCAAAGACAACCTTTCCATTTGCCAAAATGTTTAAGGAAGAAGTCAAAATCTTGTTCCTTTACTTTAGTTTCTTGAAGTAAAACTAACCTCGGCCTCGTTTGATCAAAACAGTGCTTGATCAAATGGATTTTGTCAGGAGCATTGCAGCCCCTAACATTCCATGATAGGATTTTCATGGCTGTCGGGAAAAGGCATAGCCTTTTCCCTATCTCAATTTGCTTTGGCCAATAGCATTCCCAGCCATTTCAAGGTGCATCTTATTAGTTTTTGGACCACGCCTCCTCTTCTCACCCACCTTTACCTTACTAGTTTGAGCTGAGGATTGCTCAATAGTTCTCTTTTCCACTATGCCAATTTGATCATTAAGACCCAACAAATCTTCACCTCCAAGCTTCGCATCTGAGTCTGTTTCTGAGTCTGAGCCTTCTAGAGATCCTCCGCTATCTTTAACCCCTTCAAAAGCACTATCTAGATTCTGAATAGGAGAGATTGGAATATCCTTAAATACTACCCCCTCCAAACCATGTGGGTTGTTGACTTCTTCCTGCATTGAAACTTCTACCTGTTCCTTCATTCCCAATTCTGAAGCCTTATGAGGACAAACATCATCAAGTTTTTCTTCATGACCAATTTCAAAAGCT